>CAJNIZ010015446.1:6514-26148 GCA_905231905.1 Symbiodinium pilosum
GTATTAGGCGGTATTGGGTGGTATTGGCCTTTTGGGGAAGAGGCCGGCGGGAGGGCGGTATTAGGCGGTATTGGGGTGGTATTGGCCTCTCCGGGGGAGGGGGGGGGGAAGGGCGGTATTGGGCGGTATTGATTGGTATTGGCCTTTCTGGTTTTCCAGATTTCAGGGAGTGGCGTTTGTGGAGAGCTCTAGGAAACTGCGCAGGAGGCAGCGGTGTTGGGCGGTATTGGGTGGTATTGGCTTTTTTGGGGGGCGGTATTGGACGGTATTTTTTGGTATTGACTTTTTTGGGGGGCCGGTATTGGGCGGTATTGGGTGGTAGTGGCCTTTTTTTGAGGGGCGGTATTGGGTGGCCTTTTTTGTGGGGGGAGTATTGGGCGGTATTGGGTGGTATTGGCCTTTTGGGGGGGAAGCGGAATTGGGCGGTATTAGGCGGTATTGGGTGGTATTGGCCTTTCCGGTGGGTGGGAAGGAAAGGGGGTAAGAGGAGGGAGGGGGGGGAGACAGAGTTTTAAGGTTTAGGGTTTTGGGGGAAGGGAGAGAGTTTTAAGGTTTAGGGGTTTGGGGCAAGGCTGGAGCGGCAGGAGCCGCTGATCCTGCAGCTGAATCATAAACTGGCTCGAAAGCGAGTTCGACGCAAAAAATGTAGAAGAAACCTACGAAAATCGCAATGTGAAATTGAAAATAAAATTCGACGTCCAAAAGCTGAGTCTTGCCAAGTTTTTCTAAGGTTCAGATCCTAAATGCTTATAAATACTTTTAAGAAAATGGCTGAAGCGGTGCAACAAACTTAACATGATTTAACATGAATTGTAAATATTGGTAAATCTTTATAAATGAATATAACTCCTGTAACTCTAAAACCACTTATAAGTACCTTAGACAACTTATAACCCACTTGCAAGTGGGTTATACACCATTTATAACGTGCTCATAAAAATTTGTAACCTCCCTAAGGTGGGCGTCCCTCCACCGTAACTACCTAGACATTCCTTCAATGCCCTCCGCCCTAAACCATACATGGAAAAAGGTTATACTTGTCCCTTAGCCTTAGCCCAACCAGTCATGTGATTTAACAAGCCCGTCCAGGCCAGACCTTCATGTCCTACCTTAACGCTAGAACCCGAACTGCGGAGCTGTCAAGGAGGTTAGGCTACGTTGTTACAGCGTGCAAACCATTGTTTCGCTACATACTCGCGTGACAGTAACCTAGCCTAGTGCCTTCAACCCCTCTATTCAACCCAAATTACCGCGTCATGTTCCATGTTACGTTCTTTTCCAGTTGGTTCTCCATCATGGTACCCTAAGCCCTAAATCTAGCACTCAGTCCCACCCTAAAACCTAAACTCCAACCCTAAGCCCTGAACCCTAAGCCTTAAACCCTAAACCCTTTAAACCATAAACCCCTAAACCCGACACCCCTAAACCCTCTAAACCCTAACTTAGGTAAGCCGTACATAACCCCATATAACCCTACATAGACCCCGTTTAAAGGTACCCCTAATTTTGGCAAACAAAACAAAGTGGCCAAACCTGCTGGCTCGGACAGAGGATCGAGCATCACTGTTGGCCGGACCTGTCCATGCTCTCATACCAGAATCACGGCGTTTTAAGGTTTTAGGGTTTAGGGCCTGGATGCTAGTGCGCTGGTCTCACGCTTTTAGTTGCTATCTAAGTAGCTGTAGCAGTCGACCTCGCAGAGTTCGCACTATTTGAATTTTCTAGGGTTTAGGGCACCAGAATCTTTAGGTTTAGGGTTTAGGGTGCTATACTCTATAGGTTTAGGGTTTCAGGGTTTAAGGTTCAGGGTTTAGGGTACCACAGTCTCTAGGTTTGGTGGTTAGGGTACCATACTCTCTAGGTTTAGAGGTTAGGGTTTAGGGGTACCAGAACCCAGGTTTAGGGTTTAGCGTTCAGGGCTTAGGGTTCAGGCTCGAGGGTCAGGATTCCAGGTTTATTTCAAGGCTGGGTGCGTATGCGATATATGTACTATAGTCTAAACTCCATAAAGGGGATTATATAGGGACTACATAGGGAACTACTATCGGGTTTATTAAGGGGTATACTAGGAGTTTAGACAATGGCTCATGTGCGGGGTTGTTTGAGTAGTCCAACCCCAGGGCTATCTAGTGACGGCGGTGATACTGTCATACAAAGCCCTAAACCCTAAGCCCCTAAACCCTACATCCTAAACCCTAAATCCTAAACCCTAAATCCTTAACCCTCAACCCCTAAAACCCTCAATCCTCAACCCTCAACCCCTGAACCCTAAACTTTGGGTGCTGCCCCCCCCCCTCCAGTAACAGTCTATATTAGGGGTCCTATTAAGGGCTATATATAACCATATGATAATTACTATCCAACTGTTACTGAGGGGGGGCAGTACTGAACCTAAACTCCAAGCCAAGCCAGCTGCGGCATACTACGGGCTACCGCTCCGGCAACCCCGATGGCGCTGAACAAACATTGTAGGGTTTAGGGTTTAGGGTTTAGGGTTTAGGGCCTAGGGTTTAGGGTTTTAGGTTCAGTGTTTAGGGTTTAAGGTTTAAGGTTTAGGGGTTTAGGGTTGGGGGGGTCCTTATGATATGGAATATTGTTCCTTGAAGGGTCCTCCAATGTCTGGAACCTTCCATGCATGAAATGGGTGTTCATTATGTTTTTGGGGTAGTTTTGTAGGGTTTATTAGGAAGGTGAATGAGTTTTGATATTGGGGTGTCTAGTTAGGGTCACCGCGTGCGAAACTCCCGCCAAATGATTTCAGTTTGCACGACCTGCAACCCAGCAATCCTAGAAAGGTGGCTGGGCCTTAAGGTGTTTAGGGTTTAGGGTTGAGGGTTTAGGGTGTGTACATGTTGGTTCTCAAGGTGCTGGGTGGCTCTACTGTAATCAAAGTACGTATAGACCCTGCTATACACCCAGGTTCCACTTTTTGTTTTCTCACTCTTCCTTTTTCATACTTTGAAAACTGCATGCTGCAAGCTTTGTATTTCCAAATCAAGTAGTAGCTTCCATCACCACCACATCACGGTCCGTTCTTCTCTCTGATGTTCCTTTTGATTGTCCCGCGCATTTGAAACTGAGTTTGAGGAATTGTCAGGTGGTCATGACGCTCCATTTCCACCCCCCCCTGTAAGCCTTTAGTGAGCCTTATGCTAAATCCTAAGCCCTAAACCTTAAAAAGAGCCTAAACTTCACATCCCCAAGCCTAAGCCCTGAACCCTAAATCTCAAATCCTTAAGCCTAAAGCCTGAAGCCTTAGCCTAAACCCCACCTAGACGCTGGATGTCCTACCTTTTATGGGATGTAGCTTACAAATTTGTAGGACAAAACCCAAAAAAGGAAGGACATCCAGGGTCCAGGCAGAGCCCCGACTAAGGAAGGCTCAGCCCGAGCTTAAGCGCATTTGCGAGAAGTACCGGGTGCCATATGTGCAGGACACCTAGGGATCACGCTGCCGGACTTGGGGTCCCCTCCCAATGTCAGGGCTCAGGGCGTTGAATTTTGGCATTGAGGACCTTAAGCCCGAAATCCTAAAACTCAAAACTTAGGGCTTTTTGGGTCAGGAGTTGGTCTGATTTGGGGATGGATTTTCACATATGGGTCGGTTGCTGGGAGTCTTCATGGTGAGAACCCTTTTGCTGTAAGTACTCTGGCAGAGAAAAAATTTGGAGTCAGAACGTGCGCCGCACATGTTTTTGACTTGTAAGGAATCTGAGACCCCAACCCTACACCCTAAGCCCTAAGCCCTATAAACCCTAAGCCCTAAACCCTAAAGCCGAAACCCTAAACGCTAAACCCTAAGCCCTAAAGCCTACAAACCCTAAACCCTAGAGAGTTTAGGAATCTCCTTGGTCACAAGGGGGCCTAAGGCTGATAACCTCAACCCTCCCTGTAATCCCAGTTCATTATAGTCTAGTCGCCACTCTTCGTGAATGGGTGTAGTCGGTTTAGGGTTTATAGGCTCCTTGGGACTTAGCTTGGACCTTAGACCCTTAACCCGTTGGGATTCCCTTATTTTCCCATTATAGGTAATTAAGGGTTACCCCTTAGTAGGGGTCCTAAGTGCCAAGTAGTAGGGTTTGTACGTAAGTGAGGTTAGACAGAAATCCTTTCGCATTTCCTTGTCTGATTGGCGGGTGCCCTCAAAGAGCACAGCCTCAGACGCCGCCGGCTTCAGGGTTTCAGGCGCTTACCATCTTAGACCCTCCACCTGCCGCGATGTGGCGTATCTTACAGTTTTCCTATATGAGTTGTAGTCTAAACTCCCACGACCCCCCTTAATAACCCTATATTACTCCCCCAAATAATCCCCCTATATAGCCCTTCTCAAAGTACCTCTAAGTAGATCGAATGTGAAATTCTCATATTAAGATCCCCTGCACCCCATATTCTATGTACTACAAAAGGAGACTATACCCTAAACTCTAAACCCAAACCCTTAACCCAAACCCTAAACCCTATGTCTACTCAAGCGGGGACTACAGCTCCTGGGCTTGCATCCTAAAAAATGGCACCTGTACTTTCGATGCTTGACTCCAGGCACTGCCTTCCCCGACTCTCATCCAGGGTTTAGAGTTTACAGTTTACACAAAGTTGATGCAGGGTTTGTATAGAAATTATGTCAAGCTTTATATGTAGGTTGTCTGTAGGGTTCGTGTAGGTTGGTAGGGTGTGTATAGAGCTGAAGATTCTTGACTGGGCCAGCCAGCTTCTGTTTTGCGCCTGCAATGGGATCCAAGGCCCGAGCTCTGAAACCCTAAGCCCTAGTTGCATCAATCCTACAACCTGAATCTGCGTAGGGATGGCCTTTGTAGGAGGTAGCAAGTTCCAAGAAGGGCCTAGTGATTTGTTATGATAATGCTTGCTGCTAGAGCTGCTTTTTAATGTGTTATTCGTGTTCGTATTACTCAGTCTTACTAACATGATGAACATCTGTTATGGTTGTGATTCATTTTTAGTACCTAGGTTGAACTTCCTTCGGGAGTGGTCTTGTTGCGCTAAACCTTAACCATCGGTGTTGCCTGCTACACCTGGGAGGTCTTTCCCGAACTTGTATGTGGCCCAGAATCCTAAGGCGTCCTACCTCTAAACGGGACATGCGTTCTCATCAAGTGACCCACACAGACCACTCACAGACGGCTGTCCTTTGAAGAGGAAGATGCATGGGTTTCCATGTTAATCTATAACCCCAATATAACCCCTATATAATCCCAGTTTCCATTTCATTTTCCATTTTTTTCCATTTGATTTTCCATTATCCCAATATTACCCCCAATATACGGTTATATAGGGGTTGAGCGAGGAAAGGGTTATGAACTCCAGGTTTCTCTCAGGGCTGTCCTGTCAGGCCCCATGCTCAGGACACTCGTTCTCTCTCATTCCTGAACAACGCCTATATGGTAGTTTCCCAAAATGGGAGGGCCCCAATATAGACCCCGAGGGACCCCCAAAATGGTACCCCTAACTTTGGGAAACCCCTTTCTATGTACATTCCCATGTCTCCTTCATGTCCCTTGAGGAGGTAGGCCTGCTTTATGCGGTTGAGGGGTTCACGGTTTAGGGATGTTTAGGGTTTTGGGTTCTGGGTTTAGGGTTCCGGGTTTAGGGTTTAGGGTTTAGTTCCACCACATCCGCCCTCCCCAAATGACAATTCGGTCGCTAGTTCAGTAGCGCCCCCCAACAAGGGATTCGTAGACTTAAGCCCTACATCTACTACCTGTAAGCTTAACGTCATCCCTTGCAATCCTTATACAGCCCAACAAAATTTCCCCAAAGGGATTTCCGAACCTCAAACCGTAGCACCTGTTTTGTTCGAACCCGGCTGCGTGAGGAGAACGTGTTCGTTCGGCTCAAGAAAACCTTGGACATCATGACGCTTGCTAGTAATTGGCTTAACACGTGAGACGCAATGGTTCTGACTAGTAGTGTCCTAGACTTACTTATTGGGGTAATATTGGGGTTATATAGGGATAATGGAAAAGAAAATGGAAACTATTATAATATATTGGGGTAATATTAGGGTTATACTCATTCTAGAAGTATAGTATACGGTTATTCATATAGCCTCGAGGTGATGTTGGAAGTTACTCAGGCTTCTACATTGCCAATGATTCGGGCATTTCTGATATTGATGAACTTGCGTCTGGATAGATGACATGGAAATTCTGGCGAGGTCCTTCATAGAGATTCTACACAAGAAGACGACCCCAAATGTCGCTTTCTACACTTGTGGTTAGTCAGCTGGGGCCTCTGCAGCCGCTGGAAACTACCTTTAGACAAGAGTAGCGCCACCCGCAGCCCTGAAACCACAACTTCGCGTAATTGGACCCGCCCCATAGAGAAACCCATCCCGAGTACCATACCGAGGATAAGTCTTATTCTTGTGTGTGTGTGTGTGTGTGTGTGTGTGTGTGTGTGTGTGTGTGGGTGTGTGTGTGTGTGAATCAAAAGGAGTGGGTATAGAACCCCTATATCACCCCGACTTTCCATTTCATGCAACATGTTCCCTATGTCACGGGCTGTCTTCGCTGAGGAAGGGCAAGGCCCAAATGCGAAAATATCCAGAGGCGTTCGAGCGCGAGGTGGATATGATGGCGCAAGCCTTACTGACGGTTAATCTACCTGGATCCCAGAAGTATGTAGAACAATACCCTTTCTACGGGTTTCCGGCCAAAATTTAAGCTACTTTTTGGGGGTGCAGGTAGGGTCCCACATAACAAGGGAAATTCAATGGAACCTTCTATGTTATGGGATCAAGGTTCAGGTGAAAATTGAGCATGCCTGCGTTGTTCCAAGCTAGGTCGCCTTGGCTTTTTCGTTGAAGTTGCTATCATGGATCCGAACCCTCACACGTATTCCTAAATCCACCTTAGGAAGCAAGCCCGTACACCCTGAAACTCCCAAACCCTTATGCCCTACACCCGCGTCAAAGCAACTAGCCCCTAGAACCCCATTTTTCAAGCCCTTCTGACCCAACGCCTGAACTCACCTGGAAGAACCGACCCCGGAACTAGGTAAAGCTTGCTTCCTCGGCGCCACCGAGAAAATCAAGAGAGACGGTAGAGCCTGAAACCCTTCACCCTAAATCCTCAGCCTTAAACCTTACACCCTACGCCTTAAACCCAAAGCCCGAAACCTTGAATCCTAAACCTTAGACCCCAAATCCTAAATCTAAGGCCCTTCACCTTGAGTTCCTAACCCTAAACCCTAAAACCCTAAAACCCTAAACCCTAACCCCCAGGTATGGAAGGACCAGGCCGGTCGTTTGGTGAATGCCTGAGCGCGTCAGGCTGCATAGCAGAAAAAACTGCTGTTCCTCGCTTTGGTCTAAGGTTGGTGTAGGGTTTAGGGTTTAGGGGTCCATACCCTAAACCCTAAACTCCAAACCCTCAAGCCCATATAAACTTATCATACTTAGGGTGCCCAAATTTCCTTAATCTGGAATTTTTAAAACCCAAATGACCCCCCAAATCCTAAGTAATGGTAATAACCATATTCCTTAAAAAGCTTGTAACAGTTGGTAGGAGCAGCTTTTTTCTGAGTCTGGATCAACCGAAGGTTCGGCGAGTTGAAGGCCAGCCTTCGTAGGGCAGCGTCCGTAGATATATGGGATATATGGGTATAGGGTTTAGGGTTTAGACCTATATGGGTGGTGGTCAAAATTATGGTCCCTTTTTGGGTACCCTAAATATGAGGTGCCGTACTATAATAAGGACCCAAAAGGGACCATAATTTTGGCAACCACCCATATTTGGGCCTTAAAGTAGGTATGTGGTAACCCCTTTGGGTCTTAAGTATATACCATATACTATATACCTACATGGACCCTTTGGGCTTTGGGTGGCAGTATTATGACGCAAGGATGAGCGCGAATGGCAACATGGAAGACTCGCAAAGGCAACATATCCATCAGGCTTTACTTGGAGCTGTTAGGGCAAGCGGCCCTCATGTCTCATGTGCTGGTTTTCAAAAATGGGCTGCCTCAACACGAGCAGAGTATAGTCGTTTTGATCGTGCGTCACAACAGACCCTAATCCATAAACCCTGCCAAACTCACCCCAAACTGTTCAGACAGATATGGAAGCATTGCAGAGGTTCGGATGGTGTCTGACATGCTTCCATTCCGGGGGCGGGGTATTCTGTACGCGGAGCTGCCTTATTGGACACCATGGGTATCATACTGTGTGTGAAAGAGAGAGTACAAAGTAAAGAGATAACCAGAGTCTAGGAGAAAGTTGAATGGAAGGATGTCAGAGGGATGGTCCCATTTTACCTCTCGTAATCCGGTGCCCGAAAAAGGCCATACGTTTGACAGCCTTCAACAGTTACTCGAGCATAAAGTGGCTTACTTTGGGTAATGTGAGTCATCTTTGCTCCGGCTGTGCCCTGTACTACATTATGGGCTCGTTACCCGGTGTTGGGGTCTAGGGTTTGTAGAGTTTATGGGGTTTATGGTGTGGGAGTAGTCGGCACAGTACGTAAGGTAAAAACCCTGCCCTAAATCAACAAGCATTAATTCACTTGAAAGTCTACTGGGCTGGTCTTTGACACACGCCGCATTTTCCGATCGTTTTTCCCCAGGTGTCCAGGTCCCCCTGCAGTGGCTGTGGCTCCTTGAATCCTGACAGTCCTTGCTCAAGCATTCCTCAAGACATCCATATCCAAGTATTCGCATTGTATTACACCAATTCGGGGCGAATATTTTCTCTCGCAAGGGTGGGTGGAGGTCAAGGGTCCAAACAGCTAGCCCAGTGTATGTACAATTTAAAGACTTCTGGGCAACATGTAAGTATTATTGATACACTTGGGGCCCCAGGGTATCACTGATGCATACTGATGCCCACTTCCTGCCGCTTACATGTTCGAAGCCCTTCTGAACTTGGTTCTGCAATAGCACCCACAAAAATCGGAACAATGATGGCGAAAGGGCCGGGGCGCCAGAGGCACACAGTTGATGTCTGGGTAGTCCCCATGCTCAAGTACCTCATACCTATGGAAATGCGATGCTGTGGTGTACTAGGGTCACGCAGGAATTTCATCCGACACCCTCAGCCGAATGATATGGTGGTAGCCAGCTTTAGCATAGAAAACTCTACACCCTTAAACCCTACAGCTTGAAAACTGAAACCCCAGCCCGCAGACGCCTCGCAGGGGCGGCGTGGTTGCTAGGGAGTTTCCAAAAAAATAGGGTCCCAGCTTAGGGCCTAGGAAATACCTGTAATCAGGGCCGTAGTACGATCTTGGGGGACCCTTGTTTTGGGAAACTACCATATATGCACACTACTTGCTGATGCCGTTCGGGTGCAAGGGAAGTACGTATGGGGGATGGAGGACACCTTGCACCACCTCATAGGGTTTAGGGTTTTAGGGTTTAGGGTTTAGGGTTTTAGGGTTTAGGGTTTCAGGGTTTAGGGTTTAGAGTTTTAGGGTTTTAGGGTTTAGGGTTTAGGCTTTTAAGGTAGGTTGTGCAGGATTTTCGCCATCCGCCATAGTGCTGCAGACATGACAGTCGTTGCAGGTAAACCAGCGAACCTAGATTATGCCTTTGCCCAGATTGCGTTCCTTTACTGGTTCTGCGTGACTGTTCTTCAAATTATGTGGGGGGGTTCCCGAAATTAGGAGTACTTATTTGGGGTTCCCACTAAGCGCTACAGTATTTTGGGGGTCTGTATTGGAGTCCCCCTATTCTTGGGAAACTGCCATGTCTTAGACATGTGGTACTTGCAGTGTCCAGGTGTACACCACGCTCTAAAGCTGCATCCCAACTACCCTAGGCCTCAAACCCTAAAACCCTAAACACTAAAACCCTAAACCCTAAACACTGAACCCTAAACCCTAAACCCCAAACCTTAACCCCAAACCCTAAACCCTAAACCCACTCGAGGGAACATATTCCATAGTAAGAGGGTCCGAGGTGAAATGTCACTCCAAGGCTTCAAAATGCCCAGTGGAGGTACACTCCCGGAAACTAATAAGGTATCGGGTTCAGGGTTTAGGGCTTTTGGGGTTTAGGGTTTAGGGTTTAGGAAAGACTACAGTCCTTCTAAAAGGGGACTAGATGGGTTTCCATGTTAGTTTGGGGGAGTGCGGTATTTGTAGACTTCTCGGCCCAATGTAGGTAGCTTTTGTATACTTAGAGCAGCAAGGTGAATTTGAAGCCTAACCCCATGTCCCAACATGTCCCCATGTACTTTGTATCCCGCAAAGCTATAGACTTAGACCCCCAGGGCTGGGGTGGTTTGATGAATTTCCATGGATTGTAAAGCCCGGCTTCCCTGCAGTGACACAGGGTTTAGGGTTTAGATTTAGGGTAGGGTTTAGGGCCCAGGGACACAGCAGCATTTTAGGGTTTAGGTTTCAGGGTAGGGTTTAGGGACACAACATTTTAGCAAGGTACGAAAGCAGTGCGATGCTTGAAATTCAAGGGGCGGGACGAGCCAGGTCGCCAGGGATGTCAACATATGTGCTAGTGTCAATACTTGCCTTATTAAGGGACCCTTTGCAGTGGGCATTTGGGGTCCCTCTTATTGTTTAAAAGAGTCCCTACTATAGTCCTCAACAAGGAACCCATGTCCATTAGATTATGTAGGAAAGATAGACTTTAGTTCAATGGCGTCATGAAAAAACATGAATCCTGAAGCCTAAGCCCGTTTCATGAATAGCTCACTGAACTGCAGAAGACATAAGCGCGTCATGTTAGGGCTTCCGGCCTAGGACATTTCTTCAGCTATAACCCAGCACACCCAAATCAAGCTTCCTATTGAGCATCAGCAAGAATGTTCTGAATTCGGCCGCTTCGAAACGAGTCTTTGCTTCGCGCCTCATGGAGGACCCAGAAGGTCCTATGAATGAGAGGCATGGCGGACGTGTTGTCCTGAGGCCAAAACAAACCCCAAACCTGAGATGGCAGCAAGCAGAGACTACCACTACAGCTAGATGAGTTTTTCTCAGAAGAGCCTCTTAGGAAGAGCCCTGTAACCTATGCTACTCCGCAAAAACCCTCTGGCCCTTGCACCTAGCAATTCAAAGTCTGCAAGCCAAAGTTCACCGCATCTTGAGAGGCCCCAAAAGCCCTAAACCCTAAGCCGCGTGACTTCATCATAAGCCTCACCCTGGGATCGCAAACAATTCAACGCCAGAGCCACTGAAAAGGAATCCTGTAGGTATATCTTTATACCTTAAGGCTCCAAAGGGTAGTTTCCCAAAATAAGGGGAACCCAATATAGACCCCAAAATCTTATAATCCTTATAATAGGGACCCCCCAATAGGGTACCCCAGAGTTTCGGAAACCTCCCAAATAGCCCAAGGTTGGTATCATTCATAGACTTTCCGGCCCAGTGTAGGGGGTTTAGGGTTTAGGGTTTAGGGTATTTTCAAACTTCAAGACCTACGTTTAGGGACATGATTAATAATATGTGGAGCAGACGGGGATGTCGAGGTTCCTAAGAGAGATCTAGCAACATGTAGGGGATATCTAAGGACATGCATGAGGATTTCTAGAAATATCGAGAGATAACCCTAAACCCTAGACCCTCAACCTCGAGACCCAAAACGGCCTGGAGGCGCCTATGAGTTTCTCAACATAGGGGACCTTAGGAATTCATCAGGGTAACGCAATTTAGGATTTAGGTTTATATGAGATACTGTCAACATTAGGCTTGCCAAGGGACCTTTAAGAGGGGACATAGGATCCCTGGGTTAGTTTAGTATAGTCCTTACTATATTGGGAAATATTGGGAACCCATGTCCGTTAAATATATGGGAAGTATTGGCGATAGATAATATGCATTGAGAGGTTTTCCTGAGAAACTCCCATACCAACAGACCCTAGTAGCACACTTCCCTTAACGACTTGAACAAAGATGGTTGGTAGTCGAAATATGGTCCCTCTTTGGGTCCCTATTATAATACGGCCCCTAATATTTAGGGTACCCAAAAAGGGACCATAATTTTGACAACCACCCAGATCTATACACGTGAATATGTCAGACGGCAAAACGGGCCGCCTGTGACCCTTCTCCGGATGGGCTGTCAGCAGCCGGTGGCGGCCAAAAGGCGCCACAGCCACGATCTCGACGACCTAGGCATTTACCTAACTAAGGATGCCTCTGACATCCCTAGGACTTAGGGTTTGGGGTTTAGGGCTTATAGGGCTAAGGCAGTGTTTAGAGACTTTGGGCCCAATTTATGGGTATTATGGTATAGGTACGTCCCACGAAGCCTCTTGTAGCAATACGCAGTAAGGACCCTCAGTACCCCATGATCCTTAGATATCCTTGAAGCCACACATGTGAAGCAATTCCCGCATATTTCCTAACATTGTAGTAAACTCCCACCGCAAGAACCCTGAAAGGAGTCATAAAAACTTGCGGCGCCCCAAGAATAGAGCGTCTATAGAGTCGATGAGTACCGCAAGGCAAAGTTGACTTCAGCTTGAAATCCTAAACCCTAAGCCCAAGGGCTTCCTATAGTTCAGTTTAGCAAATATCTATAGACTGTAGAGCCCAGTGTAGGTATCATTTGTGTTCAGTACTCTCTCAAAAGGTAAATGCCTACCTAGCGCAGGACTATCAATTCTCTGATATATCCTCATGGGCCGATGCGCCTGCGCGGCCCAGGGAAACATCAAGGGAAAAGGGCCTGCCTTGTGCGTCTTGGGTTAAGGGCTTAGAGTCTACTGAAACCCCAAAAGTAGGTAAAATAATGGCCCGCAACACCTACATATAGCCCAAAAGGCCATTATTCTAGACATTTTGGGGGTTCAGGTACCCCCTAAAACTTACACCCCTTAATCTAAACCCTAAACCCTTAATCCTCATATTCCATGTTCCTCAAGCTGAAGCTCTTTATTCTCAGCTCAGGATAAGGCCTATAGCCTCTGGATTGAAGGTTCAGCTTTTCGAGATCCAGGGCTAGAGCTTCGGATTTAGAGTGCAGGGTTTGGGGCTTGGATCTAAGATTTAGGCCCAGGGTTTGGGCTTTGTGGCTTGGGGTTATTGTTGTTGAGCAGGTGTACATATGTTGCCTGGCGGGATTTAGCTTAAGAAAGCTTGATTCGCAAAGGATAGTTACCGTCTTAGATTCAGGGTTTGAAAAAGGATTCTAGGGACCCTTAAGGGTACATAGAGGGCATATACTAGGTATATACGGATCCCAGGGTTAAGGGCCCATACTAGGGGCCCATGGTTTCAATCTTAGATAAACAGAGCAGACACCCAGGAATTCCTCAAAGCACGCGAGCAAACAGACGCAGAAATGGCTGACTCAACCAGCGAGACGGTGACAACACAATCTCTCTCCCAAAGAACCTTCGATCTGAGATCCTTTATTCGTTGCTTCTGAGATGTCTGTCCTGTAGGCTGTATGACGTGTTAAGATTCCGTAGCCAGCTTGACTGAAAAACAGTCCTTAAGGAGCCCTATGCTCTGGAGCTGTCAGTGGCCCCGGTTTAGGGTTTAGGGTTTAACAACGCTAGACATCCCAACTGCAAAGTCTAGCCCTGGGGCTCTCAACAGCACAAGGAAGGTCCTCAACAACTTTAGGTCCCAAATTGATGAAGCACTGTTGATACAAAAACCCTGCGGGACCTGAGTATACCCTAGTACAATACTTTTCAGGGCTTGGGGTACTTGGGGTAATACAAGATATGTGATATCCACCGTCGCATTATCAGACGTGGAGCCGCAGTATGCCAGCTTATGTTTCCCAAGGTTTCATCCCTAAACCAAAATCTTGACCTCTAAACCAGGCGTTTTAAAACCCAAGGGTTTGGTTTCAGGTTTAGAGAGTTTAGGGTTTAGGGATTCGGGTTTACAGGGTTTAGGGTTTTAGGGCTTCAAGGGTTTCAGGCTGAGGGTTTCTCTACAACTTGCGTTTCTGTCCGAGATAGTATTGAATGTCACTGTCCGGACTGCAGGAAGTTTGTAGAAGGCTGTAGGTGTCCTGGAAGGTGTGATCACATTAGGGTACTAGAAACTGCGGAGTCGTGGATGCTTTGGATTTCTGCCCGTCCACAAAGATCACGCCGAAGCTTGGGCAGCGATAAGGCCAGGTTATTACCACGACAGGTAGCTTTCTGGACAAAAATTGGCGAACTGCAGCAGCTGTTCGGCAGCATGCCTTTCTTTGGCAAGCAGGCCCCGCCGAATTGACGAGAAATACCATGAATGGAGAGGGGCTAAAATTCGTACGCAGTTACATGGTGACTATCATGCAGATTCATCCTCCGATGTCATAGGGGCGAGCAGAAGGCCAGACACTCAGGCAACAAGAAAAGGAGGCTAAGCCAGTACGAGCAAGAGAGCCAACCGGGCAAGAGACATCCGGAAAAGGGAGAGCAAGGTCAGAGACTAAAGCAAAGGGCAACTGCAAAGGGCAACTGGCACCAGGTTCAACCCTTGGTGTGCGCACTACAGCATAGATCACCAAGGTTGAAATCGGGAACTCAAAGCTCTAGACCCTAAGCCCCTTTAGAAGCCTCAGGATCTTAAAAACCTTCAGGGCTCGACACTTACCCCTATATAACATATTCCCAGACTTCCTACTATAACCTCCCCATATACACTGTATGATAATGTAGTAGTTCCATTTTCTGCTCCATTATCCCTTTATAACCCCAATATACTATATAGTAGTTTCCATTTTCTTTCCCACTATCCACAGAAGACCCCAAAGATTTCTTTTCGATTATCCCTATATAACCTTATATTCCCTACGACCAGCTCCCAGCTGAAACCTTCGTCCTTGTAGGCCAAAACCCTGATTCTCATCTCATTCCTCTGCCCGGACTTACAAACCACGTCAAGGGTATGGGGTTACCCTAAACGTTTAGGGTTTAGGGTTAAGGGTTTAGGGGTTTAACCCTAAACCCCTAAAACCTAAATCCCTAGGGGTTTAGGGCAGACGGACCAGGAGGAAATCTCGGAAATCATCCTCAACGCAGCCCAACAGGCCTCAAGTTGTCATGGACAGCTTCAAGAGTTTTGTAGGTTTTGTGGTCCCCCTTGAGTAGATAGGAATTTAGGGTTTAGGGATTATATTTGGGAGGCAGGGGGAGGCTTCGACAGTCTCAGTAGGTCTGCTTTAACCCGCATAAGGAATAAGATGGCCTCACTTCCACCCATTATGAACCTACCTACTGAATGCCCGCGACCTTCCGAGTGGAGTTGAGGGTTGAGATTTTGATGCTGCAGATGCGGTGTTTTGACAGGCGGCTGTACTTAGGGAAGGGTTGTACGGAATGTGAAGGTGACAGTCGACTTGAATTTGTCTTGGTACTGAGCGCCGGGCTCCAACTCCAACCCCCAGAAACCACGACTCAAATTGCAACAGCGCACTCCACACACACCCCTGAAGAAGGCGGAGCACATTGGGGGCCCATTACTTATACAGACGTTTCTGTGTAAACCGTTTGTTGTTATCCCTTCCTACGGCACAATGAACAGCTGTCACTTGCATCCTATGTGCCTTATACATGTGCACATACATCTAAACTTCTATACATGTACACGTGTACATGTTTAAGTGTAAGTGTATGATTGGTAGTTTCTAGATAGGGGTATCCCAATGTAGACCCTCCGAAATACTGTACATCTCGTTATAAGGACACCCAAGATAGTGCCCGAAATCTAGGGCAACCTCCATTTCCGTCTGCTTACAAGCAAGAACCTAAACCTTAAATCCCGGCCACGCGCCGATTGGCTCCAGTAGCTCAGGCTCAGGCTCACGAAGACAAGCCGTGAAGGGGTTAAACCCTAAAACCCTAGACCCCGAAATCCCAAACCCTAAACCCTCAAACACTAAAACCCTGAACCCTAAATTCTGAAACCCTGAACCCTAAAACCCTAAACCCAAAACCTTAACCCTAAACCCAAAACCTCAAACCTAAAACCCTAAATCTTGCAGACTTCTAAGAGAGGTGAACCTGCTTCCAAAGACCACGACTCACAGCATTCAGAGCTCCTTGGGCCTTACCGGGGGCTAGGATTTAGGGTTTAGGGTTTAGGGTTTAGGGTTTAGGCTTTGGGGTTTGGGGTTCAGGGTTTAGGGTTTAGGGTAAGTAGGGTAAGTAGGGAATAAGGGAATGTATAGGGTTAGGGTGTATGGTAAATAGGGCATACGGGAGTATACATATATATATATATACAGGGTTTAGGGTTTTAGGGTTTGGGGTTAGTAGGGAGTAAGGGGAAGTATAGGGTCTAGGGTTGGGGGTAGTAGGGCATAACGGGATACATCGTATGGTTTAGGGTTTAGGGTCTAGGGTGAGTAGGGAATAAGAGAAAATGTAGGGTTTAGGGTTAGTAGGGATTGAAGAAAAATTGTATTGGGTTTAGGGTACAGGGTTTAGGTCTGAGNNGAATATGGGAATATATTATATAGAGTTACACAGAAATATATTCCCATGTTCCCTAACAACCAGCAAGGCTCCCCGCCATCAAATCTGCCGCCAGTGCGACCTTTGCCCCTTGGCCATGTTTTGTATTTCTCAAAGTAGGGGGGCCTGCTGGGATCCTGAAGGGTTGACGAGAGGTTATGGGCATCCCATGCATTTCAGACACGCCAAGTTGCCAAACTGTTGTATGATAGAAAAAGATTATGATGAAGGGAACAGGCTGTCAAACTACATTTTTCCTGGTGCTTCTGCATGGGTGCCTCAAATCATCCCAGCAAGGCATCTACTATTGAACGCCCTTTAAGGGAGCCCCTGTAGTAGGGATTAAAGTATGTTGTTGCCTATTTCGCCCCCCCCCCCCCCANNCCCCCCCCCCCCCCCCCACTCCCCATTCATGGAACGTCCAAGCAAGCTTCAAGGGCTAAAGGGCTCATACGAACCGCAGCTTCATTGTGTAGCGAGGTCCCAGTAATATAATGTGATTTGTTGTCATGTTCCTGCAGTCCAGCTGGGTCCCAAGTCCCAAATGGCCCTGCAGAGCCCTGTTGGCCCTCATGGTCGCTAACGTGTACTCACGTTCTGGACGGCATCCTCGCTGAGGCTATGTTCCCAGTTGGCATCTACAAGTTCAGGAACCCAGGGGATACACCCTACACCTCAAACTCCTGAGCCCTTGAGCCTCTAGACCCTAAAAGGGGAGTGTAAGTTGTGAACTAGTATGACCAAGATCGCCTGCTGGTAGAAGTAGATCACAGGAGCCCTTGACCCATACCTAAGCCCTGAGCCCAAAACCCTAAGCCCTACCTAAGCCCAGAACCCTGTGACAACCTTGGACACTGACCGTAACACCGCCCCCCCCCCTCCCTCACCCAAAAAAAAAGAAGTATATATATATATATACATATATGTAGCCTGCAAAGGATTGCTGAGCCTCTTCCCTCGCCACAGAGCCCAGTTCCCGGTCCACTGCAGCGAGCTCTGAAGCTTGGGTGGAAGCTGAAGACGGGACTTTTAAGGTTCAGGGACTTAGGGTTTCGGGGCTTAGAGTTCAGAGTTTAGGGACTTGGGGTTTCGGTGGGTTAGAGAGAAAGAGAGATTTGGGCTTGGGAAGCAGGGTCCTGGGGTGCAAGAAGCAGAGTTGCGGTTGGGGGTTGGGTTTTGGCGTTTCGGGAAGGAAGGGGTGAAGGTTTTTGGGTATCAGATTGCAATCATATGATGGCAATGCGGAGCATATGATGGCTATGGCTATGCGATCCTAATTTTGAGATTGCGGCCACCGGAATCCTCTTATTACTTTCCATAGATCACATAAATCCGCAAGCTTCCGTTTCGTTTTCCGCTTGATTCTCCACTAAACCCACAGGCCAACCCACAGGCCATGAAATTCGGTTGAAAAAAGGTGTTACGTTGTCTGTAATTAGTCCCAATTTCCATGTCATGTTCCCATTTTCCTTTCTTTTATAGCAGCGTTAGGTTTTTGATGTTCTGCGCCACGCCCTCCGGTCTAAGGCCCGGCTGATCCAGCCTTACCAGAGCCTCCTAAATATTTCCTTTTCGGGTTGTATATTGTGGTCCTCTCTAGCAAACCCAACAACCAACTTCACAGAAGCGATAGTCCAGGGTTCAGGGTCAGGGGATTCAAGGGTTGTAGTGCTTTGTCTGCCTGTTGAAGGGGTTTGATTTCGGGTGGAGGGTTTGAAGTCATAGGCTTCAGCACTTCAGGCGTTGAATAGTAGTAGTACTTTCAGACTAGAGGTTTGCGATGCAGGGCTATAGGACTGGTGGGAACCTTGAACAACGAACCCAAGCCACGCCAGAAGACAACATCTCAAGAGTGTGGCAGACATAGTATAGTCCGCCATATACATTAGGTGGAGTCCCCACCCAGTAATAGTGACTATCTTGGATAATAAGGATTATCTTAGGGTCCTCTTATATTCCTGTTATACCACTATTACAGGGTGTGGGGTCCTCCTAACATATACAGCAATATATCATAATCCACCGAATACAGTAAGATGTGATTCTTCACTGGGTTGCATCCTTCAATGGTTTGCTGTGCTGTATTGCATAATTGGAGTAGGTTCTCACCAGCGCCAGTTTTCAAACACAGTACAATGAAAGCCCGAAAAACCATTAACATTATTCCCTTATAGCTCTTAAATCACTATAGTATAAGTACACCTGTGATATGCCGCAGGAGGTTTGGTCCTTGAACAACCGTCTACGGTCAGTATACGGAATGGCCAGGCACATTGACCGTCAACATACGGGCTCAATGAAAGCCATACACACAAGATCTCCTTATCCAGTTGGTGGGCCCGCGATCAACTAAACAAACAAGGCCCAACAGTGCACATACGCCCATGGCCACAAAATACTTTTTCTTTATCAAGTACGTAGGTACTGATGTTCCCAAACATTTTTGACGATGTCCTTGACGCTGCTGAAGAGTTGTAGCTTCTTTTATGCAACGACACCGGCTGAGTGATTTGCCTGAGCTGAGCAAAGGCCGCAAATTCACGAAGCCTTACGCACCCACAAGCCTCAATGTAGATACCTGGCGGTTTGGTGTTATCATGCTACATTATCACCGGGCTCCTAGACATTAGGAACTGGGCATCCGATGCCTTAAGCTGGAGCCCAACTGTTCAGCTGCTACGAGACTTCATCAAAGCCCTGAGAGGACATAGAAAGTTACCGAAACCCTAAAGGCTAAACACCCCCAATCAAACACCTTATACCATTCTCAGGCAGTTTATAGGACTCAAGCAGTTTATAGGACACATGAACAAGATCTACCTTAAACATCTTCCCAGGGGTCTGACCCTGAACCCATATCCTATAAGGCTTAGCTCCTACACCCCGATCCCTACAACGCTCACTCTAAACCGCCCAAAACCGCTGGTGTTTCCTGAGGATCTCGCCTCCGGGACCACCTGCCGTACCAAAACAAACGCCCCAAGAGCAACCCAGCACATCCTCGCCTGCCTCTCAACAAGATTATGGTTCTGGTTCCTGGGGCATGCAGGATGAGGGGTTTGGGATTTAGGGTGTTGACTACACACTCGGGGTTCGCTCCGCGGCATAGGTTCTCCGACCGCGCACGGCAGTTGCCACTGGCTCCAGCGCGAGCTGGTGTTGGTTTTGGGGTTTGGGGGGGTTGGGGGGCCATGCCAAATCATAACAACGTTCGTGTTCCTAAAGCATGCGATTACCAGAGCATCCATGCCAAAATCA
>CAJNIZ010015446.1:26248-37978 GCA_905231905.1 Symbiodinium pilosum
TTCCCCGCACTGCATGCTTCCTCCTTCTCGGAGACCCCCTACCGTAGTACGTCGGGGTTTAGGGTCGAAGGGCTTACCGTACTTACCCTTCCCGCAGCTACACTCCGTATAGACCCCGTGTAGAAGGACAGTAATAAGTCTTTGTAAGCCCCCTTTTGGGCGTGCATGTGAACTTGGGTCCCGGCGACTTGAGCAACAATTCGGTAGTACGTTGGGGGGACCTTATTATGGTTGGCAATTTAGCTTCCTCGTAAGGTCGTAAATCCAAACCCGAACTACCCGCATTCAAACCCTGTAGCCTCAACCTGCTTTCAAAACCTGAAAAGCCCAAGCCCCAACTCCATAGTCTCAAATCCATCAAAGCTCTGAGTCCGACATGGGGGTATGTTGAAACTGGGGTGGGTGCTCCGGGGCCCCAGGGGTACATGGAGATTATAAGGACCAAACAGGGCTGCTCCTCATTGGGGATCATTTGAAAGATCACTTGGAGAAATCCTAAGCCGCACGCGCTAAACCTGAACAACTCAAGTTATTCTGTAAGGCTACCTGATGACTGGCCACCTGGAAGTAGCCTCCATAACGGCATGAACGCTCAATCGTCAACCCCTGGGGTTTGGGTTTTAAGGCTTGGTTACCACAGCGATGGGCAGCACACAGGGAAAGTCACATGAAGGTTTGCATAGAGGTTATACTTGAAGCCTACATCCTAAACCTCCCCGTCAGAACTTAGAAAGGCCTTGATAATCCTCTTCGATCTCTCAGGAGCAGGAAGCACCCCCGCGTGGGTTGGTCGCTTCCAAGATTATGCGCCTCGTTTAGGGTTGGTGCGTTTAGGGGTTTTGAAGGGTTCTAAATGGGTTTCTGAGTTTTTCAGTGTACGTAGCCCGTAGGGCTTACATAGGCCTCAGGTGTGAAGATTCCTTATTATACTAGGCTTTGGCTGTCATTTGGGCTTCAGGGATTCGGAGGGGCTCAAGTACGTGTGGATGAACCCAAGTCGTGTGGTTCAAAGGCAGGGTGCCCAAGCGTTCATCCCCTCCCTGGAATTCTGAACCCCCCACCCCTAATAGTGAATACGCCCCATTACACATCCGGGGAACCTTTAACACCAGGGGGTGGTGGGGTTCATGACTAGGGGAGCTGCTTACCAAAATCAGGGCCGAAGGAAGGGTAGAACACCCAGACATATTTGGTAGTTTCCCAAAATAAGTGGACCCCAATATAGACCCCAAAATATTATAGTCCTTATTATAGGGACCCCTAAAAAGGGTACCCCTAATTTCAGGAAACCCCCATTTCATGGTGAAAGGCATGCGCTCCCAGACCCCAGCAGCCCAAATTCTCTTCAGCCCAACGTGGGAGGTTCCCGAAATTAGGGGTACATGCTTGGGGGGGGTCCTTATGATAAGGATTATAGCAGTTTGCGGTCTATATTGGGCTCCCCCCCCCCAATTTGGGAACTACCATATCTAAGTCCTTCTGTGTCAGTGAAGAGATATGCTTCAACCCGAACTGGCTCGTGACTGGAAGGTTTTTTGATCAACGCCGTACACCCACGCCAGCTGGTGAGGCACCTGCTTGCGGTTGAACTACTGGATTGCATGCAACATGCCAGGACAGGACTTCTTCAAGGGGTTTTGGTTTGAGTAAGATACTTTCCATCCGGAACACCATGCAAAGGATTGGAACTCTAGAACGCCTGAGAATCTGGGTCATACTTTCTTCTTTCTGAGGTTTCCGTTGGAAGCGCTCTGTAGCGAAGTCGGCAACTCTCCCCATCCAGTCATCCAAGTCGACGAACCATTCCTAAACCAAGCCCCCAAGCATAACCCCTAAACTCCCAAACCCTAAGCAGTCGAACCCGTAAAAATAACCCTAAACTCCAAAACTCGAAACAGTCGAACCCTAAAAATACCCGTAAACTCCCAAACCCTAAGCAGTCGAACCGCTCAAAAGCCCTGACAAGGCTGGTTCGGTGGGTTTGCCAACGCCCCTGGGCCGTCACGTGTTGCCGCGGACGGCCTCGAAGCAACATCGGCTTAAAGAGCTTAGGGCTTATGTAGGGTTTAGGTTTTAGGGCTTGGGGTCTACATGTTTAAAAGATTGTTATGTAGAGGTTATATAGGCGAGTACTGTAGGGCCTATTAAGGGTGATGCTGGGAGTTGAGACTATAGCTCATGTAGGGGTTTACGGTTTTGGGGATGTGTTGGACAAAGCTGGTTACACCAAGCCTCGAACGAATCGATTCGATATCAAAAACCCCCCCCCCCCCCCGCCCCCGCGGAGAAACGTCCATCTCGGAAACAAGGTCAAGTGCGAGGCTGCCAAGACAGGATCTGACTTCAGCCGTATCGACAGCCCCCTCCCCTACCCCCCATTAAACGGTACCATGACAGAGATTGGGATTCAGTACACGGGGGATAGGTCATTCTTGGGGAAAGGCGATTCGCCAATTCGTAGATGTGATGAAAATTTCCAAGAGTGCTTGCCATGCGACTGAATCATTCAAAAACCCAACTTGAGATCCCGAGCCCGCCAACCCAAAATGCACCGCAAACCCGTATCCTAGAGACAGTTTGGCGTAGGGAAAGGCCCAAGTTACAGCCAGGCAACATGCTACAGTCTAGTATACTTATTAGAACTTTACAGTAGCATTTCGCAATATACCTACCCTGTAAACGCCAAACCCTAAACCCTAGACATAAGGCCTGTGTCCAGCATAGAGCGACCGGGACCGACACCCAGCTCCTCCTCATCGGCCTTCTTCGCGCCAACGGAGGCTTCGTAGAGCACTTGGTTGTGGTTGGGTTTAGGGTTTTTAGAGTTTCGTGTTTCTTTGCTTAACGGTTTTTATGTGTTTTAGCACTTTGAGTTTTTGGGTGTGTTAGGGGTTTACAAATTTAGTAGTCTTGCAGCTTTGGGGTTCCAAGCATATACTTGGTTCAAAGAGAGTTTTCGGGTCTTAGAGTGGAGGCTGCAGGGGTTGAAAAAGGGGAAAGGGAACAAAGGAACTGCTACATGGATTTATCGGGTTTAGGGTTATAGGGTTTAGGGTTGTTCTCAAAGTTATGGGCTCCTTTTGGTTATTAGCGCACCAAAATGGGACCCTAATTTCGGAACGACCCACGTATTGTTTGTAAGGGCTACGGTTTAAAGGCTTACTCGGAAAAAAGGGAATGAATCCGTATAGTAGGCACACTACTTGTATGACACCCATCATGACGCCACATGCAAGTCTGAACCACCCGTTGCTGTGTGCCACTGTCCGCAAGCATCGCTTTCAACCTATGAGAAGAGTTCTTCACTATGTTATGCGTATCTTTTTCGGAAGCTAATCCGCTTCCTAACCCAGGTTCCACCCACTGTATATTGATCATTATACGTCAACATACCATGATAGGAATCCAGATAGCCCAATGTAGCCAATCTTTGCAGACTTTGGGGCCCAATGTAGGACATATTTGTATACTTGGATCCCGCCACTGGATGCCAGCTTAGGGTAGTGTAGACTCCTTTTTGTAGATTGTACATAGCTTAGTGGAGTCTCTCCAGTTGGATCCCTAGGGATATTGGACATATTTATTAGTCTCTGCGGGGCCTGAACCCTAAACCCTAAGCCCTAAACCCTAAACTACTAGGTGAGGGAACTTTTCCCTGGTCGCTTACAAATTCTTCAAACCCAAGCCGCTGGAGCCCGGACATGCTCACACCCGGAACCGAAGGGTTAAGGGCTTAGGACTTAGGGTTTAGGGTCTGGGCTTTAAGGTTTAGGGTTCAGGGTTCAGGGTTTAGGGCTCAGGGTTGGATAGAGCCCTTCATTGAGGGGCTCTGCATGTCCGTACTAAATGGCTCCTGTGTAGTGCTTCTTTGGGCTTTTTAAATGGTTTGGGAACAGAGACACAAACAGGAACTATCTGTGAGCCCTATAGGCTCGGAACCCCAAAAGCCCAACCCCGGGAATGGTGAAATACATGGTTAGGGTTTAGGGGTTTAGGGTTTGGGTAAGCGCGCGGACACTACTAGCTCTCACTTCCGTGCTAACCTCGACGCCCATGATGTGTGGCGAGCTGCTTTTTTTAGGGGTCGGCCGAGACGTATAATTAAGGCACTCAACTAGCTGAGCAATTTTGAAGGAGGGATCCGCATCCTAATAGGGCTCAGGTTAAGTGGTCATTAGGGCTTATTAGGATTTGCTTGGACCTCGCAAGACTGTGGATATTGGTTTGGCCAGATTTATAGGGCTCCCTAGAAGGGACAGCTGCTTTGGGAACCCCCCAAAAAAACCCGAAACCCTCCATGTCCCTCCCTGGCCCTAAATCGACCCCGCCATCCCTAATAGTAAATGTTCCCGTTGGACGTTAGATTCTTATTGGTGCGGTAGGCATTTTTATGTGATCACCGGGATGGGGGAAAGTATGCTGATATCAGCTGCTTCGTTCTACGATGCGAGATGAGGCAAACTCGCAGGGACGCAAGCAAAAACCCCGGCGTATGGATCCAAATATTCCCTGAGCAAGTCGCCATCATATATTCACATGCAAGGTTTCTGAAATGCCTGCTAGTGAAGCATGGAACGCCGTAGTCACCTCCCAGTAAGATTGAATTACCGCTTAACGACCTAGTACTCAGTATTGTTTACACGCGACTCTAGTGTATGGGGATGCATAATCATTTTGTATTAAGGGTGCGGTGTGTGTGCAATATCTACTGGGACTCAACTTAACAACCTGAAACTTGAACTCAAGAAATTTACCAAGAACTCGCCTTTTTCTAGAGTGTAGGAATTAGAGATTTAGGGTTTATAGGATTCAGGGCTGAGGATTTGGGGTTTAGGGTTGCAGCCCCTTGCCAGCTGTCGCCGGACGACCTAGCCGAGCTGGAAGACCTTGTAGCCAGCCCGCCCACGCAGAAGGAGCTCTTTCAGACTTGGGGTCGCAGGGTTTTAGGGTTTGGGGGTGTAGGGTTTAAGGTCTAGGGTCTATTGCCACTACGTAGGATTGGGGGGTAATTCTGAGATGTTCGTTTTGAGCTTAAGAGTTTGAACTTTGAATAGTAGGAACTTTGAGAACCCTAAGTAATGCTAAGCCCTCAAGCCTAGGGTGGGGTTTGGAGTTGAGGGTCTCGGCTTTTTGGGGTGTAGTGCTGTGGGATTTGGGTTTGAGGGTTGAAGGCTTCAGATTCGTGATTCAAGGTTGAGAGTGCTTAGGGCTCACTGGCTGAGGGTCTGGGAGGGTTTCATGCTTACGGGCTTTGGATTTCAGGTGGGGTGGTATAATACTGCAAAATGCAGATCTTGATTGTAAAGACGATTAGAGGAGAACATGACGATGACAAACGGATACGGTTCAAATCGCGGAAAACCGATCAGACGAACATAGGACGCTGACAGCATTTCGGATTAATCATAAGGAGTGGAGGTTTTATGCAACCCCAGGTTCTGAGTCAAAGGGCGCAGCAGGGGTGCTCGGCACCCGCAGGGCCACAGAATCAGCATGGCACCTTCGAAAAAATCATAAAGAATAGTGTGAACGCCCATTGTAGGTGTCATGTTGGCCGGAGTATAACCTCGATCCGAGCATCTTGCCATGTTACTTCGCACTCCAATGAGGGATCAAATCACAAGTGCCTGCACACTTCAAAAAGCGGTTTGGAAGGAATTCTTCACTGTGGTTTGAGAAGGTGCCAAGGACATTAATATTCCAGTGCCTCAAGAGGGTTTGAATGGCAACCAAGTTACAGGCCTGGGTGGGTTGGGAATTCAGCTCAGAGCTGAAGAGAGCAACTTTAGGCTGCCGATTATGTTTAACACACCTGTCATGCTTAAAAGCGCTCAAACCCCGAGAGCTCCAGGTTCCACCTTCTTAGGTCTGCGAAAGACCAGGTTCCACCTCCTTAAGGGCCCTTTGAGAGCTCAAGGTTCCACCTTTTTAAGGGTCCCCGAGAGCTCCAGGTTCCACCTCCTTGAGGGCCCCTAACAGCTCTAAGGGCCCCCGACAGCTCCAGGTTCCACCCCCCTTTGCTCCCCCCAAGGCTTTTCCTGAGTTCGGCGATTCTAGGTTTAGTTAACAGTGGTTCAGGGAGAGGCTTACGTAGGCGGACTATTATCGCGTGGTGGCCAGGAGAACAACCTGCCTCCTTGACATAGAGCCACCCCTGTGAATTGCGTAGAAATCGGCTCATGTTGGGGGTGGGAAAGGTTCATGAGTAAAACTTCCAAGTTACGGAACCCATTTTTGTCTTTCTTGGTAGGGTGTGAGGGAGAGTGCAGGAGTGTCGCCGGCGCCTGTCCTATCCGGAGGCCGGCTTGTTCCGCAGTTCATCTGCATGGTTCTTAGTTGGGAATGAGGGCATGGATCGCCCCAGAAGCGGTACCTATGTAGTCCCCTTAGAATACTCCGCGCAACCTGTGCCCCCATTCTCTACCAAGCGCCAGGGAGTCACGAATTTCGGATTTATCAGAACAGCCGGTCAAGGATGATTGGCGTTGACCCTAAACCCTACATCCCCAAACCCCAGTGCTTTTTGGTGGCCATCCATGATTAAGGGTTTCGAGGCGTAGGTGTTCGGCCCATACTTTGTTACACTCTGCGGTGCATGGAGAAAAACTGGCACCGCTTAGGATCTTATTTGGTTTTTGTGATAAGTACGGTGAAAACATCCCTGCAGTGCGAGAAATTCCGCAAAATCTCAAGCAGTAAGAATGCCAAAGCTGAAAGAAGGGGGTACATCTTGCTCATGTTCGGCGGAAAGTTGCAATCTGGCTGGCCACTAGAAACTGAGAACTTCAACTGTCAGTCGCAGGAGCATCAAAAGCTAAAATCTGAGCAAAGATTTCATCCATCCAGACTTGGATTCCGCCAGTTCTTAACTTGTGTGGGTTCTGGCAGAAAGACTATTAGGACCATAGTCGCTAAGGTTGCAGCTGGGCCTGGCCATCTCATATGAGCTATAGTCTAAACTCCTCAAGTGGGGTTTTATAGGGGATATAGGGAATGATTATAGGGGTTATTCAGGGGGATACTAGGAGTTTAGACTGTAGCTTATATAGAGGCCGAAATAGTTTGAATTGTGACTGCGGGTATATTATACGACAACTATAACTACTATTCGAAGGTTACACGAGAACAGTATTCGTAATTTGTCAGGTCGCCATATCACTTTTTTCTTTCTGTCTTCTTCCTGCTGGTTTGCCTGCCTGATGAGCTTCCCACTGCCTGCCTGACGAGTTTTCCATTACCACGTGGGTATTCCCAATTATTTGTTATTGTCGCTGTGGTGTTCTCCCTCATCCCATACCTTGACAACTTCAACATCAGCCCAACTATCCAAAGTAGCCGCGGAGCCATTTTTGACAAGGGGCGGCAGAGTGAGTCGGGCCTCTAAGCGGCTCCTGAGAGAGCCTTGACGGAGGACATCATGCACAACTACTTGTGGAGGGTCAGGGGGACTTAGTAAGCAGGTTAATAGTGGAGCTGGAGGATAACCATAGGGTTCCTATATGGCAAGTGCAGACATCGAAGGCTGCAAGCCCAAGCCCTGCATCATGTAGTGTAGCTTCCAGGTTCTTAGGTTTGCAGGTGGTGGACAAGATGCCCTCCACTGGCACTATGAGGCCGTGCCCACTTAGCAACTTTGCAGGTTGAAGGATTCAGACTAATCAACTTGATACGCATTCGGTGGGTTTGAACTAACTATACATCATACGTGGAGTTTAAGGCCATAAGACGTTATGATTAAACATCTCCGTTGCTATTAGTAGTAATTACTAGTCAGCACTACAATCACAGTACCTGGTGTTACTACGACTACTACTATATGGTGTTTGGGAGTGAAGAAGATCCTACAGCCCTGCAGGGTGGCGAGTCTTGGCTTGTACCGTTAGCCAGCCTCTGGCCAACGCTGAATCACGCGGAGCTGTGACCTGTTTAGGGGTATTGCCCAGCGTACGCGAATGAATCCCGCTAAGGCTAAGAGTGATGAGTTTCACGCCCAAGCACAATTTGTTCCAACTTACCGGAGACGAAAACAGGGCATGTCAGGCAGTGGAGACTGAACCTTGAAGATTACGTTCCTGGGGAGGCGCCACAACTTATTAGACAGGCCTATGAGGAACTCTCAAGTTCGGCCACAGCTCACTTGCATTGCGGCTTGGGTGCATGTCAACATCAGGAGTCCTTGTTCAGCATAATGCTGGTTGAAGATATCAAGCTTCTACTTAGAAATGCGTTGAAAAATGCATCCGGAACCTGAGGGGCACAACATTCCTTTCGATAGGAACCCTGATTTTGACCTGTGGCCTACACGTTTCTTCACAAGGCGGGCGTCTTCGCATAGTTTCGTGGCTGAAGGCCTTAAGCTGCAAATTCTAAGCGGGTCACCCCGTCCTTCCTCTTGTACAACTCGTGGGTTGAGGGTTTGGAACTACTATTGTGATTCCTTCCCTGTTATGCACACGTTGCCACATCTGTTTTTTTTACTTGTGGTGTCGCGTTACTTCTTCTGGGGCCTGAAGCGGGCTGGGATGGTCTTACAGTCACACATGTGGGAACCGCCCACGAGTGTCCCCCTACCGGTATGGCATTCCGTTTATGTAGCGGCGCCAACACATGCGGCGTAGAA
Organism: Symbiodinium pilosum; assembly: GCA_905231905.1. Lineage (NCBI taxonomy): Eukaryota > Dinophyceae > Suessiales > Symbiodiniaceae > Symbiodinium > Symbiodinium pilosum. The sequence continues at coordinate 34,869 of CAJNIZ010015446.1, forward strand.
TTCCCATATATCCGCATGGTTTGAATGCGTTCATGGGACGAGCTGGCAAATGCTAAAAACCTAGCCTTAGCCTTAGACCCCGAACCCAAGGCCGAGAAGACAGAACCCGAACCAAGTAATGTTACTGATTCTCGCTGAAGCACTGCCGGCCTCAATTCGAGCACGCTAATGACGGGCAGAGGTCGACCTCTGTCATCCACGCTATGCATGCTAAAAAGGAGTGGCTGTGTGCCAAAGGGTTTGGGTTCAGGCTTCCCATTCATTCTTATCAGGCCCTTCATGTGGTGCTGCGATAACAGATGCTAGTGCTGGAACGCCTGGAACTAGTTGCCCTAAACCCCAAGCCACTAAACCCTGAACAACGTCCTCAACACGACAATTATCTAAGTCTGGACCACACCGGAAGCTACTCTCACAGTCAACCCCAGGATGCTGATATGAGCTATAGTCTAAACTCCTTAAAGGGGGGTTATATAGGGGATTATATATGGGACTGCTATAGGGGTTACTAAGGGGGATACTAGGAGTTTAGACAGTGGCTCATATCTTGGGGCTTCGAAAGAGATTTGTGGGTTCGTGCAAAATGTCCTTGCCATGCTTCGGATACTTCAGCCCGCCGACGCCCCAACACTGGTCGAAGGTAGTTTGCACAAGCTTAATTTTGGCGCAGCTGTTTCACTTTCGAACAATTCCCAAACGGGAGTTGTTGAGTACAGGTAGGTATACATGAATTGGAACACCAAAAAGCTTCATCGGTGCACTCTTGTGGAAATCTTACCCAGGCCAATTGCAGGCAGACGCCCCAAAACTGTAAACCCAAACTACAGATAGATTTGCACGCGCCCTGTGGCTACCTTAACTAATTACAGCTCCTGCGTCCAAGCATCAACACAATCCGTTGCATTTCACAGCATGCCAAGCGTGGAGGATTTTCCTCGATTAGTTTACTGGTAGCGTATTTTGTGTACACTAGTTCCTAGCAAATATCGTATAATAAGTAATTACGGCAAACTGCCAGGTGGGGGGTAAGCTCCAAAAAAGCCCCATACATGATCTCAGAAACGAGAGCCTGCAATCCCCAGTTTCCCTATATAGAGTCCGCATGGTTGTCAGCCTCTATACTGATAGATCCTCATGTAGCTCGCGCCTGATGGCTGCGCCTCTGTCCAGGATGGGCTCCTCTTTCCTACTCCTTGCTTAAAGAGTAGAGTTCAAAGTTTAAAGCTAGGTAGGGAACAGAAGTTGACATCGATAACATCATAGTGTCCCTTATAAGTATGTTTGTGGAGTGTGCATCCGCTTGCAGGGTGTATAAAAAACTGCTATATGTGGATACAAAGCGGCATATAGGGCCAAGCCGTTGAGAGAGGGTTTCCCACAAGTCACAGTTATGCTGTGGAGCCAGAGCAGAAGGGTGTCTTTTGTAGGAAGCACGTATACGGAAGTTTCCCTAGATATGCTCTATAGTTAGTCACGAATAGAACGTCATGACTCCATTTATTTCCACACCTATCGCCAGTGTAGTCTTCCCGTTTAGAAAGCCTCCATATCTGCATTCTCTGCGGCATACCAAGAGTAGCAGCAAAGCCCCCCAACTCCTCTTCCATGCGTTGCATTCCAGGAGCTATGGAGCATGACACCGGTTTACAGGACCCTGGCTCTTTCAGCAGTTGAGGGCTATCATTCTTATCTTTGGATCAAAATCAAAACGACTGCCAGTATTTCCAGCATTGTTTCGATCTATGCTGAAGATAGAGGGGGTGGCCGCAGGGAGTGCCAAAACAATGTGTGTTTTTGTCTTCCTCCCCCTTTGCTTGTCGTCCCTAGTTCCCTTATTAAGTCTCGTACTCTCACAACCATGATTCAACTTTCCATCTTATACAAAGCTAACATGTAGACTCGCTTGATCTAAGAAGAACGCAATCCTACTATACTGTTATAGTGCCCGTCCTGCCCATGTGCATGATTCAAATATGAACTCATAGCCTCTTCTACAGTCCCGCGTGAATTAGTCGTGGAGCCAAAACCACGCTACCAGGGCGTACCATACTGTACTGTTAATAGTATTATCACTAGTCTTCTACTCTTCGTACTATCACTGTATTACGAGGTCTCACAGAAAGTGCAGGATGCCGGACGAAGATCCTTCAAGGAAAGTCTGCAACTTCCACAAGGTCAGGCTTTACTAGCACAACAGCTTAACAGTTCTTGGTAGGAGTATATGTTATAGGGATGATATTCCTTCATTCCCTACTAAGAACCAGGATCACAGTTGATCCTGGAAATCCTGCATGGCCCTAAGTACCTCATACCTTTGGAATTTGGGATTATGGTATGCTAGCAATAGGCAATTCATGGTGTTTAGGATCAGTCAGTCGAATCTTCACAAACAGAGAACAGTTTTTGTCGCTGCTATGTACTGTCCATGAGGCTGCTAGGGGTTTAGACCCAGCATTTTCATGCATGCTGGCCCACCCACACTTTTGTTGATCTGCCAAGGCTTCACTGAAGAACCACGCGCGGCTGTTGTCACATGATGCGTCTCTTTGAAGTTCCCTAGGATCCAAAAACGTGGACTATCTTAGTTTGGGGTCATTTAGGGAGACCACAGTGGTGCTTGAGCCCACGCTGTTCAACCCCAGCCCATACGCCTAAACCCTATAATGGAAGGGGGCTGGGAAGGATGGGGTCTTGGCAGTCTCATGACATAGGCGTGCAAGCCTACATGCCTCGTGCTTACTTTTCCAACTCGAGCTTTTCCATGCAAGCCTTAAAAATCTGGGTATTCCGCGGAAGAAATCCCCACATTCCTTGTGGAATCACTATACCCAACCCTCAACCCCAAAACCTAAACAAGCTACTGTAACAATGACTAACATTTGATACTGCCCCAGCCCTTTATATGAACCCCCACTATAGGCCCTATTATAGACTTAATGGGTGGGGGCAGGACCCAAAGATAACATTACTTCCACCCTAAACCCCAAATCCCTAAACGCCAAACCTAAACCCCAAACCCTGAAGCCTAAACTGGGGCCGTCGAGCAGGGCGAACGCGCCGAAGCCGGCACGCGGAGCCTAAAGCCCTCCGGCGGGCGACAGAGCTCCCAG
>CAJNIZ010015446.1:38078-40578 GCA_905231905.1 Symbiodinium pilosum
CCTAAACCCTAAACCTTAAAACCCGGGACACTGAGTGCTTTTCCACGGACGGTGCTTTGCAGCTCGATGTCCGCCTGTCCGTTTTGGACTTTGCCAGCTGGAATATGCGGGTAAACGAGGCGCTTTAAAAAACCTAAAGCCTAAACCCTAAGCCTAAACCCTAAACCCCAAATCCCTAAACCCTAAAGGGGCAGGTCCCCAAGACTAACATTGCTTCCGACGCATCCCCCATAATTTCCCAGGAGCTCAATGCCTTTGTACAGCCAGCAGCTCAAGGGTTGAGGGATTTGCGGTTTAGAGTTTCAGGGTTTTGGAGTTAGGGGTTTAAGGGTTTAGGGTTTAATGATTTGGGGTGTAGGGTTTAGGGTGTAGGGTCTAGGGTTTGGACTTCTTCCCGGGGTCTTTAAGGCTATGAGCAGCACATACGTTGGGCCCCAAGGAGTTGCGGTGGAAAATTTGAATCTTTGCCTTGGGACGTCTGGAGCGCAAGGATTGTTTTGTTACACGATTGTGTGGGTTGCTGGAGCTGATTGAGATGGAGACGGGGACTGAGCTTCCAGAACTGTTACAGAACCGTTGGCTGTAGAGTCCCTGCTGACAAATCCTGTGTTTCTGTTGACGGACTTAAGTTAAGTTACCATTGTAGTTACGCATACAATGTGAATGATGAGGCTCTGTTCTGATGATACCATTACTTAAACTCCTTCACAACAACCCGCCCAGAAGCTACTTTGGGCGTCCAGCATTGTGAGTGTGTCGCTGTGCAACAGGCATCGAATCGTGAATGTGCGTTGTGGAAAACTGAAATGCTCCTCCAGGTTGCTTCTGCGGAGACTTTGAATTTGTGACGGTGTACTTTAAGAAGAGGACTTTAGTAACCTCAAGACACCAACCCTATTATAGTCACATTGTAATTTTCTTTTTTTGGTGGGTTGACACCCCAAATGTCTGAAGAACCCCACCCTGCCTTGTCATGGTAAGAATCATAAGGGGACTTCCTCTGCACAGCAGCTCCCACTTGGAGGGCCACGGGGATTTAGTAAATAGGCTAGTAAATCCAATAACCCATATAGTCACCTTAGCTAGCCCCATATTTCACCAACTTACTAAGTCCCCCCGAGGATCCAAGTGTCCAAAATCGGAGGCTCTTCGCTACTTTCTTAAACCCGACGGGGCGTAACGGCGCAACATCCTGACTCCATATATCCTCTCACCCCATGATCTCCACCCCCCAAGTCCCTGTGGGCTGATGCCCAGTCTCCCCCCCGAAACCACGAGATGTCTCCAAGATTCCTGCTGGATTCCCCCACGCCTCCATGAACACAGCCTATAATAGCCTGACAGCCCCACAAGAATACCTGCAACTTGAGGCAAGTCTTGGGGCTTGCCGTGGCCGAAACGGCGGCGGACGCACCCTGCTTGCATTTGGAGCTTCAAGCAACCTATGTACGGAATGAAGGAATCGCCTTATGTAGACTTCAGGGGGCTTAGCGGTTTGAGGGATAAGAAGGCAAGAAACATTCAGCTGAAAATCAAGCTTTTTTGCGGAGTGTCGAGTGGAAGTTGGTGAGTCGAAACACGCTTTCCTGGCCAACGTGTTGACTCCAAGTACTGTTGAAAGTAGTAATGCTGTTCCCTAATGGCCGCTCAAAGAACACGTATCCCTTTACACAAATTTGTGTATGTGTACGCAGCTTTTGTACTACAATATGTCAGATGAATATTTGTTATTCGTGGGCAGGCAGTTCTATACTCAGTTTAAAGGGATTGCAGTTCAAAGGCTTACAAGCATCCCCGTGGCTTCCCATGCACGGGGTCTGGGGCTCCAAGCGCCATACGGTTCTCCAGCGGTTCAGAAGTTTCTCAAGATTGCGGGTCTTTGTTGGAAGAGGCCTTTAAGAAGAGGTATGTTATATATCTACATAATATAGGGGACTCTACGTCACACTTTGGAGAAGTACTCAGTAGCTGCCATGTACCTAAGTGGTAGTTTCCCAAAATAGGGGGACCCCAATATAGACCCCAATATATTATAGTCCTTATTATGGGGACCACCAATAAGGTACCCTTAATTTTGGGAAACCCCCAAGTTGTGTCAGACTTTTGGAGAAACAACCTCTAAGTACCCAGCTTTGGGGTCTCAGAGGATAGGGTTTAGGGTTTAGGGTTTAGGGTTTAGGGTTTAGGATTTAGGGTTTAGGGTTTAGGGTTTAGGATTTCGGGTTACGCAGCTGACGTTTCGAGCCTGCGAGAGGGAGAGAGGGCTTTGGGTTTAGGGTTTAGGGGTCCACCAGAAGGCCCTACAATCCTCAAGAGCACCTGTCTTTGCGAAACAGCCTCTAAACCCGAAAGCGTAAGCCTTCAAACCCCCCAAAGCCATGTCCTTCAAACACGAAGCCCCGAAGCTGCAGACATAACTTAGGTGGACCCTTCCCACCCTACAAGAGTGACTACAAGGGATAATAAGGACCTCTTATATTCCCCATTTTACCACTATTAC
>CAJNIZ010015446.1:45578-107604 GCA_905231905.1 Symbiodinium pilosum
TTCCGCAGAGATCCTTCAGCCTGAATCAGGAGGATTAGACTTGCCCCCCCCCCCCAGATAGGCCATAATCTTAAGGCTGAATTCGTTAAAGGGTGTATATTTAGGGGAGTATTATATGGTTAGTAAGGGGATAGTAGGAGTTTGGACGAAAGCTCAACTGTTTCAGCCTTCGGTGACAAGTGACAAGCGTGAACCCCCGGATTGTCTGTCTGATCATGCAAGCCGGGGGCTCAGCCCAAGAAACCCAAGGGTTTGAGTAAACCAAAGAACCCTAAAACCCTTAAAGCTCCGAATCCGAACCTTCAGGTTGGCCCTTTAAAAGGGTTTAGGGTTTAGGGCTTCTGACAAGTTGTAAACTTGAAGTTGTAAACTTGAAACTTCAAGGCTTGAACTCCAAGCCAGAGCTCCTGCTTCAAATTCATCTGGGAGTTTCCAGACATCCGGGGCCCCCGTATATGTACCTCAACATATGAGACACCGTACGCAGGTACTCCAAACCCAAACCCCCAGTTTTTGAAAACCCACCACATCTTTCAAAGCCCAAACAACTCACCAAGCATTGCTGGCTGAAATGCTTAGCCGCACAATCACTTGGATTCTAGGACCGCCTTATAGTTAACGATTTGGGATTACCAGCCGAAGCCATATATATATATATATATTTGTTTTTCGCAGTCTAGGGTGTGACGTGAGTACAGATGGCAGCTAGCATTTGCTGCGAAACATGGGGGTTCCACAAAATTAGGGTACCCTTTTCGTGGCTGCAACAATACCAAAAATAATAGTCCTGAGCATTGTATTTTGGGGTCTAAATTGTGGTCCCCTAAGTATGCAAACACAAAGGCTCAAGTTCCTCATAGTATATAGGGTTTATAAGGTATGTACTCTGGCGCCAAATCACTTGCATGAAAACCCATTTCGCCTAGAGGTGTGCGCCGCCCGTATTAACCCTGGTACAATCGAAGCATCCACTTCATTTCCATTGTTGTCCATTGCAATCGTCAATATTCTACCCCAAAACCGTAAAGACTAGAATACATCGTAGTTGTCCATCTAAATTCCATATGGTGCTTGCCCCTGAACCCCATAATGCACGCTCGGGAATCATGTCCTCAAACCCTGAACCTTAAACCCACCATCAAGGTTGCTTCATGCCTGCTCTCTGGTTGTGCCTGGGCTCAGGGTTTAGCCGGGGTGGGGATCTGGGTTTGTGCTGGGACCAGAGCCTAACAAGGAACATGGAGCTTCAGCTCTTGTTCTGTATTTCGATAAGGAGGCTTGGAAAGTATACTTGTAATCCCTATAGGCTACAGGAACCTCAGTTATCCACATCATTAACCCACCTACCAAGTCCCCCTACACGCAAAGCCCGAAATAACATGTATTGTAGTTTCCATTTTCTTTTCCACTAGTCCAGGAATCCAAGAATGGAGAAATGGATTGATACAATAGTTCCCACATATTATCTTATGATGATCGTCCCTATTTCAAATTCTATCATTCTCTACTCATCCCATCCCCTGGAAAAGACACCGCTCACCCGCGATTGAAAACCATGCATCATGGTACCGTATTGCCAAAGGTTCCCTTCGGGTGGTGTGGGTGTTTAACTAGGGGATGGGATCAATCGAAGTCACTGTTACTATCAAGTTAGTGCTCCGGTGTTATATGACATCAGCTACCACAATTTAGTGTTCCATTATTTTTTAACCCTAAACGGTAGCTTACTTTTCATTATCCCTATATAACCCCTATAGAACCCATCAACTGCCATGATCAGAAGCATCCCTCTTCCCATTCCGAGGTGGAGGACGCCAGTGCCGATCCGGTGTGGCTCCAGATGCCGGGGCGCAGCAATCAACTTCCGGCCATGAGGTGGACAAGAAACTTGCATGAAGGGAGTAGGTTACACATGGATTATATTAGGGGTTATATAGGGATAATGGAAAATAAGATGGAAGCTATCATTTAGGGTTCAGGGTTTAGGGTTATATGGGTTGTTCTCAAAATTATGGGCCTCTTTTGGGTCTAATTTATATTATGGGGCACCTAATGTTTAGGGGTACCAAAATGGCCATATAGGTGTAAGAAGGGATCATGTGCGTAGGGTTCTGAAATGCAGACTTAGGGAGAAGTTTGCATCAAGGGAGTGTATAGGTGTACAGAGGGATCATTGGCGTAGGTTTCTGAAAATGCAGACTTAGGGAATTGTCTGGGTTTTGGGGCTCTACTTTCAGCTCCTTGTACCCAGAAGCGCCCAACAATACATCCCGTCAATTCGGGTGACATTAATGCACCGATATACGCTAGCTCCTGCCCTAGACCCCAACAGGGCGTTGAATTAGGCTGCAGTTTGGGGTTCTGTTTTAGGCACAGGCGTGTTCAGGATTCATGCCACGGTCTCAAGTTTAGATGGATAGTGTCTCAAATGAGGAAGACTTAAATTATATGATCTTTTTGGTGGTACCCTTTCGTACCAAGAGTATACAGAATCTTACTCAATGTGGCTATCAAAAAGCACTACCCAGATGCAGGTTAAGGGGCTTGAGTAGGGCTGATGCTGGGATATGTGTCCTACGGAGTCTCACCATGCTATTAGCATATCAAAAATGGAAAGGAAGCTGGAAACTACTTTGTAGGGTTTAGGGTTTAGGGAGATTTTCCCCGAATAGTGGAAATACAAATGGACAAGAAGATGGGACATGACATGGACACTGGAATGATGTAGAGCTTTATAGGTTTGATACTGCATGACCCTAGGTACTACTAAGTACCTTATATATAGGAATTTGGGTACTACAGTATACTGAAGCCATGCCGTATTTCAGTTGCATCAAAAGGTCTAGGTACTACCCCGGTAGTACCTTTTTTTCCTTTTTACTGTGGGGTCTCCTTATTAAAGCTGAATAGTAGGAAAAACCCTAAACCCTAAACCCTTATTATTAAGGGGTTACTGGGGAACCTAGAGGTGTCCTGGAGATTCTTGGGCTTGTTTAAGTGCTCTGAAGTCTTAAGAAGTGGTCCGAAATCTGAATAGTAGTTTCACAAAATGAGGGGACCCCAATATAGACACCGAGATGTTATAATCCTTATTGTAGGGACCCCCAAAAAGGGTACCCCTAATTTTGGGAAGCCCTAAACCCTAAACCCTATATATCATATCCCTACCCCATTAAAGGGTACCCTAAACCCTAGTTTTTGGGGAAGCCACCAAATCAATCCTCAGTCTCAGCTTTAGGACGTTCTGGGACACCTTTTCATCTCTGGTTTCCGGCTTCAAATCTGTGCATCTGAATGGACCCTGTCAATGATAACATAATTTAGGGTTTAGGGTTTTGGGATACTATCCCCCCAAAATGGAGGATCAAATGGAAAAGGAAATGGACAATTCAAATGGAAACTGATGTTGTACAGGGGATTGTAGGCTTTCAAAGCCTGTGGCAGGAACAAGAACCTGTCACCGTTTGTTGAGTTCGTGTTGTCGAGACTCACGAGCTGGAACACGTTTCCCCGCTGTCCCTGCATGCTGGAGAGGGCTTGGAGGGTAGAACTAGACTGGTCCCTGTGCCCCGCGAGCATTTTGGAAGGTGGGTAAACTCCACCTCTGCGCTGGCGACAGAGAAGGTGCAATATGTGCTTGGGCCAACCATTAGCCAAGTCAACAGCTAGCTCTACAGGGGCCTGTGTTTTCTGGCAATTTCAGGTTACGATTCGGAGGGTACTGGGAGGGTCAGGGGGACTTTGTAAGTAGGTCCTATAACCCATAGCTAATTATCCCGATTATTAACCTACTTACTAAATTCCCCCTAACCCTAAACCCTAAACCCTAAATAGTATTTAGTAGTTTCCATTTTCTTTTCCACTATCCCAATATAACCCCCATATAACCCCAATATTACTAGCCTCCCCTGACCCTCCAAGTATTGAGACTAGGGATCCTATGGCTGGGCTTCTTGGGCAGAGGTTTCAGGATTTCTGTGCTCAGCAGTTACCATGGTTGAATTAGGGTTAAAGTCCAAGCCCCCGAACTCTAAGGGCCTCAAGAGTGAAATCCTGGAGGCCTACGCCTGGATAGCTGGAATCCTGAAGGACGTAGCAGCTAGAGTTCCTTTTCGCATTTTCCCTAATCCGTTCTAGGCCGTTTACGAAGCTTGATAGGGTGTCTTGAGAAAACCGATGCATCCTCAAGACCTTCATCTTACTGGGGGCTAGTAGGGAAGAATGGAATACATTAAACTGGGTTGCTGTTAAGGAACTTAAATTAAGTTACTATATTGGGGAAACCCTATTATTTACTATATATACCCATTATGGTAACTTAATTTAAGTTCCTTAACAGCAACCCAGTAAATAGGGATTAGTTTCCCTTATTCCTTGCTATATCCCCGGAAGCTGATGCAGAGACAGCTCTGAGCTTTGAAGTTTTAGCCCCTGGCCGTTTCAGTATTTGGGTTTGCAAGGGGTTTAGGGTTTAGGGTTTAGACTACTTGGAGGGTCAGGGGCACTTAGTGAGGAGGTTAAGAACCGCTATAACCCATATAGTAACCCTAATATCCCCATTGTGAACCTGATTACTAAGTCCCCAAGAGTCCTCAAGTATTTGCTGTTTCGAATAGAGCGATGCCAGGATACTCGGAACAGTGATCTGCTTCGCAACACACGTGTGACCCCTAAAGCTTACTAGTGGCTGGTAGGGAATCAAGGCTTGGGGTTTAGGGTTAATCCCTATGTAACCCCTATCAATCATTCCCTGATAGCCCCCAGCAAGTGAAAGGAGGTTGTGATCACAGATCGTATTGGATCAGCCCAGTTCGTCTATGCAAGTAGACCCCAGACCCAAGATCCCATACCTTGATCTCTAAATGCCCTAAATGCTGAGTGCCGTGTCTGCAGAGCCATGCGCGCGTTGAAGTTCACCTGTAGCCCTATAATCCTGAACTGTGCTAAACCCTAAACCCTAAACCCTGCCGAACCAATGGCCACATGTATGCCTATAAACCCAGGCTCCAGTTCCCGTTTCATTTGATATCCCATTGAGGCCTGCCTCATTACCCGGGATCCAAATAGCCTAACGAAGGTAATATTTACAGACGTTAGGGCCCAATGTACCTAAGATGTGTATACTTGGACCCCTGAAATCTTAAACCCTGACCCCTGAGCCCTAAACCTTCAAATCCTGAATATTTGTCTACTTGATCCCTAGGGTAACCTCCCAAAGTGTACGGCCAAGACCCAAGCGGACACGCCCTTCATGTCTGGCCTTACACTGACGGAGTTCGAGCTCCTCATCCCACGAGGGTACCTTGGAAGCTCTTTGAGTAAACCCCCCTCCATCCTTCGCATGAAGTATGTCCCTTGGTGTGATGTATGGGTATCTCTGCAGTGAAGATAAATATATAGTGACCGGGGACATACATACAGATATACACATATATGTATATGTATGTATGCATGCATGCTTATACATACGTGTACTATATCTATATCTATATCTATCTATCTATCTTTAAATATATATATATATACATACACTGTGGGGTGCGCGGGCGCCCACGATCCATTATGCAGCACCAAGAGGAGAATGACATAGCAACTGACTTGGATTGTTGGAGTGTGCAGGGAAGACCTTCCCGTTGTCAGCGGACCACTCACCCATAGCAACAGATATGCGCAATACAGTGCAGCTATAAAAGAGTATATATACACATGAATATATACACATGCATGCACACACACACATGTGTGTATACATATGTGTACAAATTGGAGCGGTTGTTTCATGATTCAGGCTGCTGAGTTTCCAGTCTTTGGGGGGGGTGATGGTTATGTCGCCGGCTTTCTGCGGGAAGGTCTGGGGCTTTTGTTTTTTTCTCCCCCAGTGGCGTGTTGTGGATTTCCTGTCAAAGGTTAATTGCGCGGATGCAAAAATTAGCATGAGCTCTATAAGAATTAGGGTACATTGGGGTATACACGGGGGCCTCCTATTCCTGGAAACCCCCAATGAGAGGCCAAGAATGTACGGTTGGTGTTCGAGTACGGTTGTTGTGGCATGGGGCTGGCTTCTATCGTTCCGTGCATTGTAATTCGCAGGTCTTCTGTATAGAGATGTGAATAATGATCCTGAAGCACAAGGACCCAGCAGACTTCGGTTTGTGTACTGAAGAACCTCTCCAACTTGAGTTTAGGGTTTAGAGTGTTAGCGGAAGGGGCCCTTGCTCAGGAACCTTTGCTTTATTTAGCACTATCTACGTTTGACGAGTTCGACCCGAATATGAAGGATGCTTTTGATCGCTCTGATTGGTCTGCGTAGCCTGCGTAGTGAAGCAGAGTGGAGGGTCTCTGATTTTTCTGCTGGCTTCCCTTGAGTCTGCCAGCTAGATGTTTAGGCTCGAAACCCTGGACTTCCCCCCTGCTGATATATCTTAATTAATTCGTGCACAAAACTCTCCAGAATCCGTGTTAATCCCTTCCTGAGGCCCCTTATTCTGAGGCTCACATCTTCCCTATCCATTGACCTATTGGTTCTTAGTAGGACATCAATAATGGAATAAAATCCCTATAATATGATGAGTATATAGAGATTATATAGGGATTATACAGAGAATATATATAGGGATTCTATCGGAATTATGTTATACGATAATCCCTATAATATAGAGGTTATATAGGGACATACAGGGATTACTCAGGGGTTATATAGGGATTTTATACGGACTATATGGGGATTATCGTACAACATATTCCCTTATTCCCTACCAGGAAGCCGTAAACGCAAAACCCTAAACCCTAAACCCTAACCTTAAACCCTAAACCCTCAACCCTACTTGGAGGGTCAGGGAGACTTAGTAAGTAGGTTAATAATGGGAATAATTAGGGTTACTGTATGGGATATAGGGGTTATTAGCCTACTTACTAAGCCCCCCTGACCCTCCAAGTAGACCCTCAACCCTAAACCATTGAGTTGAAGGCATGTTCGGTACAAGCAGCCCGGCCTGCCGGCTGCCACCCTCCACCGCCACTGGCGGAACGAGCCCGCATCTGAGTGAGGTCAGGAAAGAAGTTATATAGGGGCCATCCAGGGTTGTATAGGGGTTCTAGGGATTATATAGGGATTATAAAGGGGTTATATAGGGATTATAGGGGTTATATAGGGATTATATAGGGGTTATGTAGGAATCTACTATGAGGTTTAGGGTTCAGGGTTTAGGGATAATTAATGGAAAAGAAAATGGAAAGTACTATAGTATATTGGGGTTATACAAGGATAATGGAAAAGATAAAGATAATGGAAACGACTAAGGGCTATAGTCAGTTATAGTATAGAGAGCACACAGTGGTCCCTTCAAACAGATTCTGTAGGGTTTAGGGGTGTGGACTTGCTGGAATTGGGGGTTCCTCATTTTGGGAGTTCTGTCCAGAATGATTTAAATTTTTGGTGTAGAGTTTATCGGCAGCATAGCATGAATGGTACTTACATCCTGGTTTGAGCGGAGGTCGTCACTGTTTTTGGGGCATCTGAGGTAGACATTTTCAATTCATGAGACCGAGCTAAACGAATGGAGGCGTGAGAAGCGCAATCTGTGGCATAGCAGCTGAGTAGAAAAACCCTTAACCTTGCGAGTCTATATTCCTACTACACTCACGAGGATACTTTTGTTCTTTTGCGAAGTGAGGTTGCTTGCATAGACCTAGCTCTGGGGCATTCGCGGGCTTAAGCACCACTAGGCTGTCTTGTTTCTCTCCTGTGTGCTGGCTGGACCTTCTTGTGTATGCGCTGCGAAGACAGAATGTGATGCTTGTGTGGCTAGTGTCACAATTTTTCCAAGGACTCGAGAAACACGGGAAACTAGTTGCACAAGACTTGCCTCCAAGCATGTTGTCGTAGGCATCTGCAGAGAAATCAGCAGATGGCCGCTAATGCAGATCGTCATTCTGCACATGCTCCTCCAAGCACCATGCCATACACAGGTGGTCCCTACCGCAGAAGCCTGAATAGCTAGCAAGCGTATTCCTTCCTTGTCCTCATACGATTGCAGTATACCCAAAGCCCAAACCTTGTAATCAGTGTAGTAATTATTCGGGCTTCTGCGTTGCTCCAGGCCTCAGACCCTTGAAGCTCTGAGTTTGGCCACCCCCAGAACTTGAGAATCTCCCATAGGGATTTGGGTTGAGGGTTTAGGGTTTTTGGGTTTTAGGGATCTAGGGTTTTAGTTCATAGGGTATAGAGTTTAGGGTTTGGGGGTTAGGGCTTCGGGCCCAGGATCATGGCTCGAGTGTTCGAATGGTAGGTCGTGGGTCTCTGCAGGTACTTGGGATCAGCAACCCTGGATCCCAAACCCTGAGCAGTAAGCACAAACCCTATAAGTTCAAACCCTAAACCCTAAACCCCCAACCCTATAAATTCAAACCCTAACCTTCCCAAGCTTCTGCAAGCCAAAAACCTCAGGCCTTTCTTTTTGGGGCTTCTGAAAGTTTACAGCCTTGCCACCAAAATCCTTTGCCGGCTAAGAATCGACCCGCCATTGCCCGAGGCCAGGGGGGTTTTGGGGCCCAATAACTCCTAACATATACCCTATGTAATGTAGTAGTTTCCATTTATTGTCCATTATCCCAATATGACCCTAAACCCTAAACCTTGTAGTCGTTCCCATGTTCTTTTCCATTATCCCGATCTAACCTAGCAAGGCCCAGGATGATGGTTTAGGGTTAAGGGGATTGCTGTGCGCAGGTTAGTGGAGGTGGAGTACGGACGTCAATTTGCAGGGCTTGTATAGTGGAGTCCTGTTGTGCCAGCTAATATCACGAGTCTGGGCTCAAAGAAGGGGATTGCAGTAGGTCTTCAGAATGGTGAGGCCTGATGATAGGGCTTAGGTTAGGTCGCGAGAGCCAGGGCTTGAAACCTGGCATGGCTTTTCCATCTCAGGCCCTCCCGGGTTGTGGAGGAAAGGCTTTCAGCAACATGAGGGGGGGCTTCCCAGAATTGGGTGTACCTTTTCAAGGAGGGTCCAGAATAATAAAGTCTATTACAGTATTTGGGGGTCTATTGGGTTCCCCTACCATGTTGAAGCTATTCTTGAGGGGAGGCTTTCGGGGCGTTGTGAGTGTGGGGCTTGTTTGAACACTGCTGGAGTGAAGAAGCCCGACAATAATTACCCTGGTCGCTTTGGATTGAAAGCGTCATTTTCCAGTTCATTTGTCATACGGGAGAGATTATTTGTTGGATTGCACAGCACATGTAGCCGTACTTGTTCAGAAGGCTGGTTACAGAAGAAACCCATGGTATGATGAGGCCAGCTTACCTTGCAGAACAGTGTTGGTTAACGATAAAAACCATCATGGCTCCTAAGCCCTGAACAGCACTTCTGGCTGTAGCTGTAGAATCTGCGGCATTGTTTGTTACAGACACCTTCAGCATGGTGTGCCACTTTCACATTGCCAGCTTGGCTTGGGAATTTGTTCACCTGCATGTTTCTCGCTGCCCCTGAAGTTAATCACTTAGATGGCATGTCAGGAGGAGGAAAAGGTAGGGCAACTTGATCTGCATTTTGGGGCTTCTTTCCTGAGAGATACTCCAACACAGCCTGTACATGGCCGCATAATTTAGTTAAAGCATAGCGACTGTGTTTTTGCTTTGCAGAATAACGAATGCCCGGCGGCATGAGAGTTCATGAGCAATCCCTCTAGCACCATTGACTCGCGCGGAGCTGCGCATTTACCACGAGCCCGAGCTGTTAAAGCCCAGAAGCAAAGTCCAACAAATTCAACAGCTAGACTTATGGACATGAACCACGCCTCCGACGTCCCAAAGAAGGTGCTGCGAAAAACGCCCCTCTATGTGGCGGCCGCAACTGCCGGAATCACGTGCAGAGTTGGAGCGCGGGCCTCGTCCAGACGTTAGACCGATAGAAGGAACGACTATATCCTCTTGTTACCAAGGGAATACTCACGACTCACATGAGAGATGCGAACAGAAATTCAACATTGCCACGCGGACATATAACAAAGTAGAATGCAAGGAGTCAAGAACTAGCAACAGGGGAGCATAAGTACATCTAGCTGCCCGGGCTTCACGAGAACCAGTTGGGTTCTGGGGGACCTTCCCCACTCTCCTTCTGCATGTCCTTCTCTTTCGCTGCCTCCCTTCCCTTGTGCTAGAAGTTTCCTGGATTGAACAGTGTCTACTACACTCCGGTAGCCTAGACACACAGCAGAACCCACTTCATTTCTCTGACGTTTTCTGCGACGCCGGGCTTGAGGCAACTACAGTACACACCCTACACCAGCACGTCTTCAAGTGTGTACCCACCCCAAGGGTCCACGTACCCAATACTTAGGTAGTTGGGTTTTGGGTAATAGTAATTATAATACAGGTTTTGGGTAAGTATATGATTATTAGGTACTTGAACCATTTGGGCCACCCAAGCATCAAATCATGATACATGTACCTTCGACGCCCAGGCCTCCACCCCAGCTCCCCAGTCTTGAAGGTTGAGCTCAGGCAATTGTTTATCAGGCATTATTAATTTGATAATGGAAAAGGAAATGGAAACTATTGTAAGAGGGCATATGTTGGGGTTATAATGGGATAATGGAAAAGAAAATGGAAATTATTATAATAGGGTATATGTTGGGGTTATATAGGGATAATGGAAAAGAAAATGGAAACTACTTTTTTACTCATACATTGGAACGCTGGAATGCAACTGCTGTGCTGTAGCATCGTTGTCTGCATGTGTTAATCCCGTTTCTTCTTGTTCCTACACATCCCTATAATCTCCCGGTGTCCATGTCATGTTCCGCTTGATTCTTCAGTCTAAGGGCAATGCGTTGGGCTGTTTGGATCCGTAGGGTTATTTGGCCCTAAACCCTGAACCCTAAATCCTAAAACACGGAACCCTAAAACTTGAATCCTAAATCCTCAAACACGGAACCCTAAGCCCCAAACGCGTGAACCCTAGACCCTAAAACCCTGAACCCTAAAGCCCTGAGACCCTAAACCCTAAAACCATCACCCAAAAAAAACAAAAACCCTAAAAAACCCTAAAACCCGAAACCCTAAAACCATCACCCCAACACCCCTAAAACCCTAAATCCTTAACCCTAACTTTATCATCAACAGGTCATTGCGCATCCCGATGGCTTTCGGATCGTTATCACGGATTGTGACGAAGTGACGCGGGACATGGTGCATTTTGCACAGTTATGTGGGGGTAGTGTTACGGGTTTAGGGTACCCTAAAAAGGGGATGTAGGAGGTGTGTAAACTGGGTATATGGGGAATCTAGGGTTTGGGGATTGGGGTTTATTTAGGTTTTCCCAAAATTAGGGGTGCCTTTCTGGGGAGTTCTATAGTAAGGATAATAGTATTTAGGGGCCGATACTGGGGTTCCGCTACTTAAGGAAACTACAATTTGGAGATCTTCAGAAACAGCTGGCTTGGAACACAAATTAAGTTACCATAATACGGGTACATAGTAAAATAATCGGGCTTCCTTATTAGAGTAACTCACGTTAAGTTCCTGAACAGCAACCCAGACAGGGCTTATACCATGTGCGGATATTGGAGTCTCTCCCAATAAGTACAGTACGATTAACATTTGGGCTTATACAACAGCACGGGTGCTCATACAGTCGTCTCGCCAAACATGTGAGGCTCAGGATATATGTCCCCAGGCCCTATGAGCATATGGGAAATTATAAAAGGTTTATATAGCGGCTATTATGGATCTATATAGGGGATCTATTCTTTAGATCCGAGGGGGTCTGGTCTTGCTGTTCAGGCGATCATCAAACAGGATAGAGATGTCCCAGCAGATGTGGGATAGAGTGCGGATAGAGTACAGACCGACCTGATTATTCTTCAAATCCTTACGGGCCCAAGTATTGGCAATGTCGAGGTCTTGAAGCCCGAAGAAATCTTTCAGATGGCAATGCTTGACGCCTTAAGCCCCAGGAATGGAATGCTAGGGTCCTCTTAAAGTATTCGTCGCTGGGATCATGACTTCGCAGCTTGGAAAGTTCCAGTTCCCATGAAGGAATCTTAGCTGGTCCACGGGAGGTTGTATGGCTTCAGCAACTGGTACGAATGAATCTACTGATTCTTTTTTGGTGGTACCCCCTTGAAAGCGTAAAGTAAGCCGAGCGGAGCCACGCACCGCCTTCAGAGGAGCCAGCCAGGGCAAACCTCATTAAGCACATTAAATTGGGGGTTTCCAAAAATTAGGGGTCCTTTTTTAAGGGTCCCCATAATAAGGACTATAGTTTTTTGGGGTCTATATTGGGGCCCCCGTATTTAGGGAAACTATGAAGTTGGGTTGCTGTTAAGGAACTAAATTTCAAGTTACTATAATGGGGGCAGATTGAATTGGGCTGCTGTTACGAAATTGAACTATAAGCTACTATAACGCGGCACCATATTCACTGATTAATGAATATATATATATATCCATTATGACAACTTAGTTTAAGTTCCTCAACACCAACTCAGTAGATGAGGGAGAGCAGGTGGGGTGAAAGCGGCTCCAACGATTCCATGCTTGACACAAAGGCTGAGCCGCACCTCACAATGCAAAGCGTTGGGCCCCCGTTTCGCCCAATCCGATGGCTTTCCCCAGAGCCAACCGTAATACTCAGATGAGCTATAGTCTAAACTCCTTAAAGGGGGTTATGTAGGGAAGTGGTATGGGGGTTCTTAAGGGGGATGATAGGAGTTTTAAACATAGCTCAGATGGGCATCGGCGTTGAGCTCTTTCAAGGTAACAGTTCATGGCAGAGCCTCATACTAGGATGAGCTTGTTGAGAGCACAGCTTCTGGCAGGTTTTGCTCTTTTCAAAGGGCGACTCCAGACAGACAATTGTTATCGCAAATTTGGCTGTATGCGCGGCTTTGGAAGCTGAACCAGTAAGTTCTGACACGCACAAATGTACCATTTGGTGTTGTTATGATACTGTATCCGTGAATTCCATACACGTCCCTCACATCCCAGACTCCAACTTCTCAACTCCTAAAAAGCTAGACACGAACTCTAGTTAGGTGGGAGGGCAAACCCCGCCTCAACCTTTGAAACTACACAAAATTATGTAGCCTTTAACCCCCAGAATACGTTGGCTAGTATGAGTACCCTGTAGAGGTCTAGGTGTAGTCTTTTACGCCGTGCGAAGGAGGTCCTTGTTCCTTTTCAGCTTCCGGCCGGGAGCTTCAGCGGTGAACCGTGGCAACACAGCCGCTGCCTGAATCCATACCAAGAAGCTTTTTTCATAAAAAGAGCAGGGATCCCCCAAATGGGGCATCATGAGAAGTCTACGAGCGCATAGGGATATGAAGGCATGTATATAGGGAGTAAAGGTGCATACCGCTTCCATACAGTAAGGCAGTACCTGAAAAAGTGCTCGACTACCGTCTTTCAAACAAAACTTACCTTTGGTTAGCTAGGAATGGAGGAATGGATCCTCATAGTAGCCCCAATAAAACCCTTACAGTATAGTAGTTTCCATTTTCTTTTCCGGTCCTTCTAAACCCTAAAGCCTAAGCCTATATATAACCCATTATAAGTAGTTTCCATGTTCTATTCCATTCCTTTCATTCCTAGCTAACCAAAGGTAAGAAAAGCGTAGGCATGGTCTTTGACAGTCTGGGAGGGGCATCTATCACGCGTCTCAGGGTTTAGTGTTTAGGGTTTCTTGCGAACAATTGCAGCATTCCTGCGTGTCTCATCAACATGCACGTTGGCGTCGTTAGACGCGCTGCGACAAGGAAGCTGAACTTGCTTTGACTGCTATGTGTGTGCTGGAGATGTTGACGAGTTTTGACTTTTCAGAGTCTGTAAATTAAAGTTATAGAGGTTATCGAAGCCACTTTCGCCAGGGTTTTCTGAAGGCTTGGCTAGGACTCTAGTCAGCTAGAACTTGGTAACACTGTTCAGGGAGTAGCCTAAAGATTCCTGTTCACTTGGGGCCTATTTGCTTGTGCCCGATACCAACCGAAGTGCCTGCACTAGAGGGACATACAGCCCGCGCGAGTTCGAGCATGTTACTGTAGTTCTTGTGTCAACAATTTCTGTACATGTGAAACGAAATATGTGCAACGACCGGTTCATACTTGTTCGAAACAAGCTTCAATCAGGATACACTGTCCCGCTCAATTCCTGCCATCGCTTAAAGTGTCCGCCTGCAACTGTTAAGGCCGCAGCACACGCACGAACTCGGACTTCCATGGTCCTGAGAGCCTGAGGTAGGCAGTGGGGCTGCTGTTTATTCTCATGTTAGTAGTTTCAGACTTTTTTGGAAGTAATTATTCTGCATTTTGTTTAGGCTCAGTTGCTATCATTGCCCGAACCCTGCTCAAGTGCAGATGCTGCAAAAACGCTTTCAAAAACTTTTCCTATTGTGGTGAAAACTTCCCCTATTGTGGTATAAAGGACCCTGTTTGTAAACAATTTTGGGGGCCTTCACTCAGTGAACTATCAATGTCGGAACCACCCCAGGACTCTAGAATCTGGGTAGGCCCCTGGGATATTTAATATTTCCCCTAATGGCTTTAATTGGGGACCCTATATACAGATATTTCTCAATGGGTTTTAGGGGCCAACCCAAGAATCCAAGCTCGCCTCTTCCGGCATCACTTTCAGCTGTTTGGTCTGACGAAGATGCAACTTCCAAATTCTGAACCCTAATGTAGACCCTGATTCATGAACCACGTCCTTTTCAGGCCTCAAGATTAGGATGCTTATTATTATAATCCCTATTAAGCGGATGGGGGCTTATTTGTCAGGGTCGACATTACACTCCTAGAGCCCCGCAGGTGTGAATCTGGCGTGGGGCGGTCATATTTCAAGCTTTGTCCTAGATGCGCCAACATTCTCCACGCAAGCCTTTATACAGTCCGTCTACATCCTGTTAGTTCCCGCGGAAGCCTCTGTCAAGAAGCTTATGCCGTCAAGGATGCTCTCCATCTAAATCCCCCGAATCGTATTTATCCACAGCTTCCTTACCCCATGGCATCATCTTGAAAGCCCTTTCAGCATTCTTGACACTCCGCCACACACCCCTTTCAAAATGCACTCCCCCAAGTCTTGCCAAATCTGCGGCCCTGCTGTGGTCAGGAGCGCCTTGCAGGAAGCTCTGAGTCAGTGGGTACAGGACTGCGGGTTTGGAGTTCACTGTAGGGGCCGAAGAAAAAATCAATAGGGCTTCAGGGTTGTAGATAACAATAGGTATACTAGGGTTAAAGGGGGGAATTCAGGCCTCTATGCGTTAAATGGCATGTTCAATTTTCTACTGCCCTTTATGATGCATGTCCCCAAACCTCCTATACACTCGTTTGTTTTCGTCATGCTATCTGATAGTAGAATAGACATCATCGTCCCCAAAAAAGAGGCCGCATATGAGCCTCCGAGTGTTGGGAAGCGGGTGCAGGAACCGCAGCATATATGTTTGTCGATAGTCCTGCTATTATAGAGAGATGCTAGGATGTGAAAAACCATTATTAGGCCGCACCCCCTCACCATATGTGGATCAATGGTCTTGCTATGATAGAATGATACTAGTATGTTAGGCTCTACCCACTAATAGTCACCACAAGTGGAAACGGTAATTATAGTAGGGTCCCTATATATTCCTTATATACCACTATTAGTGGGAGGGGGCCCAACCCAAGATACTAGAGTGTAAGCAACCATTATTAGGGGATTGGGGGGGCTTACTAGTGGGAGCGGCCCTATGGCTAGCACTCGCTTGAAAGCTGGTGGATAAGAATGGGAGGGAAGGTTCTAAGCCGCTTTTGAGGAGTCTGTTCTGTGGTAAGGATTATAGGTTTGCAGGGGTGCATATCAGCCCGCCCCCCTTTTTGGAAATTATTTGCTGATCCCCCAAACAAGAACTAGGCATATTTTTAGCGATCTCACCTAGGGCGCCAGATATGGCAACAAATGAACATAAACTTCTCAGTACGCCTTCTATTCTGGATTCCTCCCAAAGGACGCGCCTGTCCACAAAGAGTTCCTTTGAAGGGTGACAAGCCTGATGTGCCTGATGACTCCTCACGAGGAATAGGGTATAGAGTAGGACAATCCAGCCGCGAGCCCAAGACCTTCCTTGCACGGGCAAGCCTCAAGCCCGTGAACCCTACACGCGCATCCTGCATACAGATGTCTCGCAGCAGTTGCAGGACGCTGATGCTAAGGGCGTCCCTCACTGGGAGCTCCTGCTACCCAGTTGCAGAAAGTCTTGCAGTGTTGACTGGACCTTACGAGCCATACAAGCAAACCGAACAGCGCTTCTTGATGGACCAGCAGGTCCGCGATATGGAGCATGGTATGTCCTTGTTTAAACTGGAAGGAGCCGGTTAACATCTTTCGTGACGCTCATATTTATCTGAGAGTGCATGTGGGTAGTACGAAATAGGGAAATGCTGGACTAGGGAAGTTGTGCTGGACTAGGGAAGTTGTGAAAGGGCTGGCCCCTTTGGGACCACGAAATGCTGGGTCCTCGTTGGACACCTTCCTGTATGAGCCTAAGCAGTACCATTCGGGAGGAGTTCAGAACCATGCGGCCAACCATGACCAGTAGCTTCAGCAAGCGCATATTTCGTTCCTCAGGTGGGTGACTCCTGCTTCCGCCAGCTACCTGTTGGCCTGTGCTGGGCTCAGCAGGCACTGAAGGATGCAGATATAACTAATGACAAAACTCCCTCATCCAGGGGGAAGGGTGCTCAAGGGATATCGGGGGAGGTGTTTCTGCCTTCACGTCTCTGCTTCAGAAACGCGGGACGCCCAAACCTGAATTTCGACATGCCAGGACTCCAAGTCTCCCCTTACAACCATGGAACCCTATATAGATTTTTCTACATGGTCAGCTGTGCTAGCAGTGCCGGTTGAGGTGGCGCCCTTGGATGGCAAATTTGAATCTTCGGCTAAAAGGGAAGCTGCAATGTCTACAAGCAATCAGCGAAGCGAACAAGTCTGCGAAATCAACGAAATCCAAACCCTCAGACTTGCCCGGCTCCATTACATATCTCCCTAACGAAGATTGAGAGAGAGAGAGAGAGAGAGAGAGAGAGAGGGAGGAAGGGAGAGAGAGGAGGGCGGACGGAATTATGTACAAGGCCTGGAGCCTTCATTGCGGTGGCCGCCGCAGCCAGAGAGCGTCATGGTGGCCTGGGGCCTTGTCATTATTTTAGGGCTTGGACGGGCTGCGTTTGGGGTGTATGCGGATCACCGTGGCTCTAAATTGGCGGGTAGAGATGCTGGGTATTTCAGTAGTACCCTTTGTCCCTTTTTATTGTGGGGTCTCCTTATAAAAACTGAATATTAGGAAAAGGTGTACCCTTAGAATTAAGGGGTTACACCGAGGATGGCAGCAAAAAGAACCCCAGGCGAAAGTATGGATTGTGTCTGACAGGGTTCTATAGCGGAAGGCAGCAAAATCAGGTCTGTTAAATTCTGTTGCGTGGTGATTTTGATTCAGTAGACCTGGATTGCGGTTTCTAAACGAGCTTGGAACGCCAAGGTCCCTCGACAATCGGGTTTCTTTTGAGGGTGTATGCGGGCACTTGTGTGTTTTTTGCAGGCTCCTCTTTAACACCATTTTTGGAGGCAATTGCAAGAGCAAATGAGACGGTAATGGTGGGGGTGGGGAGGGGGTGCAAAGAGGAGCTTGCCCTCAAGGATGACCGAGGAGAAGATTATGATAAACTGAAAAAAGGCCGCATGCACTTAGACACCGTTTCTGCATCTCGGGATGGTGGTCCGACTACTGCTAGAGTGATATCCCACAGATGCAGTTAGACTCTCAGGTATAGCATACAACTAAGAATCGCTGCAAATATTGACCGTACCACAGGCACCTAACAAAAAAGTCACATCAGGGGGATTCTAGGGACCCTCAAGGGCACATATGAGGTATCTAGTAGGTATATGAGGATCCAGAACTAAAGGCCCATACCACGGGCCCATGGTTTCAACCTCAGACCTAAGCTGTAAACCGCAGCCCTGGCCCTAATCCAGCACCCAAAACTGTAAACCCTCGATCAATGGCATTTTCAGAACCACGGTCTCCCTAATTATACTATATTGCTTATTCCAGCAGCCCCAGAAAAGGGACCTCAAATTTTAGGAAAGCTACACTTCGACTCACTCACAACCTTATGACTATTGAGTACTAGGCCCCTTCGGGCCCATTCCACGCCCAGGCCTAAGCGCTAAACCCTAAACTCTAAACCCTATGATGCTTTAGTAGCATTTCCGAAAAAATCATCCAAAAAACCTACACCCCAAAGCCTAAACCCTAATCCCACACCTTATTATCCCCTAATAAACCCTAAACCGAGGGTTGGGTCCATGCCCAGGCCGCCAAGGCAGAGATTGTCCTTAGCCAGGAGGCTTTCTCGGCTGCCCTGCGGCAAGCGCTTCAGGCTCCTCATCCTCGTTGCAGCAGGTTTAGGGCCTGGGGTTCTAGGGGCCTAGGGGCCTAGGGTCAAGGTTTAGGGTTTAGGGTTTAGGGTTGAAGGTACATTCTAAACCTTAGTGGTCCTCTGTTAAGGGGCTATAGAGCTATAGAAATGGCAGGGATATATAGGTATTAGAGTTTAGGGCACCAGCTTTTGAATTTGGATGTCCGTGTACGAGCGCAATACACAAAACCAGGGGCTTTACATTGCCTACTGATGCCAGGATGTGAAGCGAGATGAGAGCCATGGCCTTAGTTCTGGGAGTGTCTTAACTCATTGGTTCTGAGTACGGAACGGGGTAATATAATCCCTTTGTTAATATATTGTGTTATTCCCTACTGACCCCCAGTAAGCTAAGGTAATCAGCGTAGAATCTTCAAGAAAGACCTTTAAAGAGGTGACCTCGGTTTGTGGGTGTAGGAATTAGGATTTGGGCTTTGGGGTTTTATAGGGGTTTAGAGCTTAGGAGATGCTTTGGTCTCAGTCCGTGACTTCACAATGTTCAAAAAAACTTAGGGTTGATATCGCTAAAAGGCGGCAAAAGCTGCCGAGGACACCCCTCGCAGTGTCTGAGCCTATGATGAGGAGCTTGCTTGTTGAATTATGTCGTGTTGTCTCCGTGCAGAGCAGGAGACTGGAGGTGAGTTTGTTGATGCGACGTGCTGGTTTTTAGGTTTGAGACCTTCGCGCGCTGCGACGGTCTTCGAGGACATGACAGAGGACGAAGGCACGGACATGGGTTTAGAGTTCGGGATCAAGGGTTTGGACAGACCTCCAGGTTTCTGAGTAATATAGGCTAGGCAAAGTTTCAGTGAACCCTGAATCCTAAAGCTCCCTAAGATTCAGTCCCTGTACAAGTTCGCCATGGTTCTTTCGAAAATAGCCAAAACACCACAACCATGTGAGGCAAATCTCCAGACACGAAACCCGTTTTAGGGCTTCGGGATTATTATTATCAGTACTAGTACTACTACAATTACTATTACTCTTGCCATTGCTATTGCTGCTACTAATTTTAATGATACCCTCAACCCGAACGCAAAGCCCCGAAAATTACCGCGCAGATGATTCCCCGGGTCCGCGGTCACGGAAGAAGCAATCGGAAGATGCACCGAAGCTTCTGGATTGGGCCTCAGGAGGCTTCATGGGAGTATACATAGATTTAGAGGGACTTTGTAGGGATATCTAGGGTCTTGACAACCCTCTCTGGGGGCCTTGATCCTATGTACGGAGGCAGTGTACACACAGGTTTTGGGTCAATACTTCAGCTGGGCCTTTCTCAAGTATGGGACCTTGAGGATTTTTGAGCGGGGAGTATAAGCGATTTTGCAGTTGATTCTCTTGTTCTCATTCTTTTTCTGAGCTTATGACAGTACATCCACGACACTACACTGTTAAAAGGTAGGCCATATATTGGGGCTAGGTACAAGGTTTAGGTATGAGGGTCAAGTAAGGGTCACAAGTAAGAGTTTAGGGCACAGGGCCAAGGTGTCCGGAGGCTTGGTGGGGATGAGACAACCTCGGGGCGTCGGGTATGCTTCTCAAAGCTCGCCCTTCTGAATATAGTCCCCCATAATTAGATAGAATATGGGATTTATGGGGATCCTATTATAATATACCCGAAGCCATATTCTATTTTCTTAAGGAGGACTATACCCTCCCCCAAATTAAAGTGGAGCCCCAAACAGCACCCAGAAAAGATTACTGTCCTGTTGACAGGGGGCTATTTGGGCTTACGTAGGGAGATGTATTGTTTGTGCATTTTCAGGTTTATTTGTGACAAATTCACAGGCTGCTGATATCAAATCCTTTCCCCGCATGGCCTGACGCGGCTGGGGTATCATAAGGTGTCGAAAAAGGCATCTAGATCAGGTGGTCAAACTTTGGTCTATCACAGTGTTCATATGTTGTGTAGGCGCAAGCCCATTTGATTTCGGCTTTCTGAAAGCTGTTGGCACTGGGACTGATGCTATCGTCGAGGCCAAGACGGTTGGCAACATACACCCGCTCATGATTTTGTTCGCAATGGTCTTGTCCCAAAGACGAACTCAGGGAACCCACCTATACAGTTGCTGACGGTCGCATTCTGGGCTAATCAAGGGGATACCGTGGAAACCCTACAAATTCTAAACCCTCTATATCCCTATATAACCCCTATAACCTCCTTTAAGGGGTACCCTAAACCCTAAATGATGGGGCTGAGCTGTCGGCGCCCAGACCATTGACTCCTCGGCGGACCTGGAGCGCTCCGCGCTCGGATCATTCAAAGCCTGGACACTTCAGGGTTTAGGGCTTTTGGGCTCAGGGTTTAGGGTTTAGGGCTTAGGGTGTAGGTTTAGGGGTTAAGGGTGTAGGGCTAGGGTTTAGGGGTAAGGGTTTAGGGCGTACATCCTGGCAGTTCTGCGGCCCAGGATTTTTGAGGTTTCTTCCTGGCTTCGGAAAAGGAATTGGTGTTGCGCGTGCTTTATGTAGCCCAAGCTGGGGCTGTAGAAGCCTACAAACTTAGGTAAACGTTTCCCTTGCAAAAGTATTATGTAAAATTTCACAATCAAGAAGGAGCACATACACCCCATAACTGTATGCTAATCATTTTTTAGGCTCCTGCATTAAGCTGAGACCGTTCAGCTTTCGGAGGACGCATCCTCCCTATACTAATAACGCAGGGCCCATTATTCTAGTGAACCTTGGGCCCCCACAGCATTTCTGCGACACCCAGACCCTTTCCGAGCCTTTTCGGGCCGCTCCCAGATAGTTTCTGAACCTTTTCCGAACTTTTTCGGCGGCTCCCAGACAGTTTCTGAGCCTTTTCAAGCTGAGTCCTGCATCTGCTTAAGAATTAAATGAAAAGCTATTCCAAATCATTTGAAAAATCAAAACGGATTCAGAATTAGAATTAACGACATTTAAAACATACCTTCTATAGTTAGTTGTTTCCATTATTGTAGGGGATGGTCTACAAATGAAGAGAGACCCTCTCACGCAAGCTCCGTAAGGGGTAGCTCAACAGGCAATGTTCGAGCCTTTTACTTCCCTTGCGTTCACCCCCCGTCTTCCGGCATGCCCTGTGCCAGTTGCTCCGGCCTTCTTCCCCTTCAGGCCTTTCCAGCCTTTTCTGAGTAGCGTGCAGTTCCAAGGAAAGGAGACGCTGGAACTTAGCTTCCTGAGTCCCTCCCTTGATGGGCGTAGCTGCAGTTCCCAGATGCCTCTGGAAGAGCACGTGGCCCTTAGCTAGATTTTGGGTGGTAGTGCACCGTGCAGTTTACGACTTGTGGCTTGTGTGCTTTGGTTGGCCTTGCAGCTCTGGTCATTCATGCTTAAACATGCTCTGCATCCTCATGCAGTGAAACTCTTCACTTCAAAAGGGACTCCTAATGCATGTGGTGACGCTTTTACTTCCCAATAAATGTAGTAAGCAAATCTGCCTTCAAAATCAGCTTTGCTTGTCTCATATCCAGAGCAGCCAAGTTAGCGAGTCTCCCTAAACTTTCAGCCTGTTAAGCCGAGCTCCTGAATCTGAGTAAGCCTTGAACTAGAAAGTGCTCCACATCGTTTGCAAGCCAAAACTTACGCAAAATCAAGTGAGAAGCCATTAAAAGTCCTTATTGTTTCTTGGGTTTGGGGATACCTTTCTTTAGATCTAGGGTTTTCTTGCAACAGTGCCTCTGCCTTTAACTTGGCTTCGACCCAAAATTTGGCCAAAAGCAAACTTTAATCTGGAGTTCTTTTAATCGGGAGCATGGATTAAGGGTCATGCGTAAAAGCTTGCCACTAAGTTCACAAGTTCACTATTACGTACTGCCAGTAGAACCATTATCACCTGTTTTGGCTTGAATAGGTTGGGTCCCTGACCCTCCTCCATCTCTCTGTAAGTCTCTCTCCCTCCATGCATGTCCCACTCATGTGGTTTGCAGCTGAGGCATAGTCTAGACTCCTGAAAGGGGGTTATACAAGGGACTAGATAGGACTAGATAGGGGACTACGCTAGGAGTTGAGGTCATAGCTCATTTCAAGGCCAGGCGCCCAACAAAATTTCAAGGTGCGCCCTCCACGGATGAGCTTCTGCCAGAAGAGCTGGCAGAAGAACAGCCCAAGGCCAAGTTCTGTTGGCTCATCTTTGCGTAAGGGTTGGGGGTTTAGGCTTTCATTTGGTTTTAGGGTGACCCTAAGTTAATGCAGACCCGTGAAACAAACCCGCTCCCCTAATACTGATTATAATAAGGATACTTAGATTAAGGCCCGTAAAAGCAGGGGGTTTATGAATCACGGGTCTAGATTAACACTTGGGGGCTCGGAGGGTGTAGTACGGGTCGGGGGGATGAAGGGGTATATATAGTTACACGTCCACGGCAAATACGGGTTCCTCTGACGGGGGTGGGTTGCTGCTGAGGTTAAGTTACCATAATACGGAAACACGAGTATTTATTAAGTACAGTACCCATAATATTCAACGTACACCGGATATTAAATACTCGCGTTGTGGTATATTATAGTATGTTGGAAAGGTTTACTGTTAGGTCCGGGGTCGGGGGATTTTTAGGGGGAGGGATAATTCCTGGCGGCAGTCTGGAAGCATTCTCATCAAGCCACACGTCTGGGCCACAAGCGCAAACTGACTCTGCATGTAATTACCTGCCATGATGTGAGCCATAATGTAAGCTCCTAGTATCCTCCATAATCACGCCTATACTTGTCCCTGATCTAATCACCTATATAGCCCACCTTTAAGGAGTTTAGACTCTAGCTATGTACTTGCTATCATATGCGCGAGGGCTTGCAATCTGAGCGGTAATGCAAGCGCATAAGCCGGGCTCAAGCCTGTCAAAACAGTAATAGTAATAGTACTAGATAGTATTAGTAACAGAAGTAGTAATACTAATAATGGTATTCTATACTAGGTGGAGGGGATCAGTGCACCACAACCGTCTACCTTGGACCTTGAAGGCCCGCAGCCTGTTCTCAGGGATGCCAAGCCAGTGACAGCAGCACCACAGTGACAAAGCATCCATCAGATGACCGTGGGAAGAATGTGCGATTGAAGCTGCTAACCTGTGGGTATTGTAGGTATACGAAGGCCCTATTAACTCCATATCTAGAGGCCAACCCTAAACCCTAAACCCTAAAGGGGGGGATTGATCTAAACCAACCTGCAGTTGCGGCACGCGTCCTCCTTGGCGAACTGGTCGCCGTCACCTGCTCAGCCAGTTGGGCATTTGTACTACAGTCTAAACTCCTCAAGGGGATTATATAGGGGATGATATAGGGGACTACTATAGGGCTTATTAAGGGGGATACTAGGAGTTTAGACTATCGCTCATTTGGGTTTTGGAGTTCATCATGGAGGAATCAAAGCTATGGAGCTTTCGTATTGAGTGTTAGGGTCGTATCTGCTTTTGGTGGTGTTGTGGTGTAGGAAAGAGGCAAAAACCTGGAGAATGCTTACAAGCGATTGTCAGCGATTGTAGGGTCAGCTGGTGTACGCACACCCTTGTACTGCAACACTTAAGAAATATCAGCCTGTCTATAAAGGCACTGTAATGGGAAACCCCAAGCAGTGAACCTCAAGAATGTTGTAGAATACGCCCTACCCGAGTCCTTATATTCCTACTGTATTCTTGCTGTTCCCGCGTTTGGGGTTCCCAGTTTACTCCCTCCCTTTCTAAGTAGACACATTTGGTGCAGGGCTTTGACAGCCTCTGCACAGCAGGAATTTGGCCATGGGCGCAACAGCGCTCTGCAACAGTGTCCAACAGTCAGAGGTACTGTAGAAGCCTAAATATTTGCCAATATTCTGGCTCTAGATTCCTTGAATTACGGTGTTGGGTAGCTCAAGTAGACTTCAAAATGATGATGCTACTTATTTTGGCCCCTATGTTGCAGGATGAGTTCATTGAACTATCTACATATGGCTGCAGTATAGCATGAGGTCGCACTTTCAAAAAAGCAGCCGGCACCTGCTTTGAAAAAAACCAATGTGGGGAAACTGCACCGCTCGTACGACAATCTCCACCCTAAGAACTGAAAGATAAACTTTAAACCCTAAACTCCAAAACCATCCTTGCATGAAGCTTTTTTGGAGCCTCTCTTCGCCCGATAAAAACTTGTCTGAGCAGTGCTTGAGAAGGCCCTTTCCAGGAAGGCTTGCTCAGGTTGCTTCGCAGCTACCCGATTTAGGGTTTAGGGCTTAAGCAAGTTGAAGGTGACCTGCCCTGTCATTTATCCCGGGTTTTTTCAACTTCCATTTTCAAGTCGTAAGCCCCCACATCCCAATCCCCAACCCCCGCACGCAAGGACCCTCGAAGAGGTGGTGCCTGTGCTGGATACGCACGACCCCTCTCGGCAGCAGCGGTATATTGCCAAACTTCAGGTGCTGGCTTTTGGTTTGGGGACTGGAATAGCAAAACCCCTAAACAATCAACCCTAAATCCTAAACCCTAAAACCCTAAACCCTAGGGGACTCGGGGATGTACAGTATAAGTGCTGAGAAGCCGGAACCTTCAGACAGGAAGCCAAAACCGTCTATAGGGTCTAAACTCCTCAAAGGATGTATGTACAGTAGGAGAGTATAGGGCTTACTAAGAAGGATAATAGGAGTTTAGACTATAGCTTACATATTGATATCCCCGTTTCATGTTGTCGTTTGCTGGTGTTTTGGTTTGCGGTTCGCTGCTTCAAGCCCACACTTTTCGGGGTGAGGAGGCCCTGAGGAGCTGTTGTCAGATGTCCTGGATGGTCAGACATTGACTCGATGTGCTCACTAGACAGAACCTTCACGCTGTCCGCAGCTGGACATTTCTGAAGATTAGGGTCACTCTATCTTCCTGAAATTTGAGTCCACATACATGCCCTAACATAGTAGTTTCCATTTTCTTTTCCATTATCCCTATATTCTCCCAATATACTCCCTATAATCCCTATATAAACCCTATATGATCCCTATAATCCCTATAGTTTCTATTTTCTTTTCCAATGCAACCATCATGTCGGGGACCGCTAAATTAGAAAAGCAACTCATAAGTTGAGAGGCCCCGGCTTTCCCATTCATGCCCTGCGGAGCACATTCGGTAGTTTCCCAAAACAGAGGAACCCCAATATAGACCCCAAAATACTACAGTCCTTAATACGGGGACCCCCAAAACAGTACCCCTTAATTTTGGGAAGCCCCCATTTTTGACCATGCAGGACAGTTTAGCTGAAGAGTTGGCGATAGTCTGGACCTCGGAGAGGTAATCCATTTCCCCAAAATTAGACCTCAGCCCTCGAAATGAACATCCCAATGTAGTATAGCTAAATACATGTGGGAGGAAAGTGCATTCTTGGCGGGAGGTGGGTTGCACCGTCAGCCTCCATAATCTTACCGCAGGAGAATCAGGTTGCAACAGAACCCCTGTTATGGCAACCTGCACGAGACATCCCCTGTCCAGTAACTTCACTGGATGCCCTAAACTAAACCCTTAACCCTACTCCCTAAACCGCGTAACCCTAGACCCAAGAATGGGTGAGATTACCTGCGAGCTTCTCGAAGCCCACCACTTTATAGGGAAACAGATGAGCCATATTCTCACCTCCTTGGAGGGGGTTATATTAGGGGAGTATCACTGGGGTATTGAGGAGATACTAGGAGCTTAGACTACAGCTTAGATGTCATGGGTGGTTGTGATCGATTGTATAGGGGTTGCTTGGGCAGTGGGCAATCTGCCATGTCTTCCTGAGGATCTTCTGGCAAAATTTCACGGTGCAAAGGGCACCCTGCACAACGCAGAGTCTCATCATCGCACACTATCTTTGCAGAGTCCTATGTAGCTAGTTCTGCATTTCTTTTGAAGAGGTGTATCTGTTTGATTTACTCGCAAGAAACTCGCAAACACACTGCGCGTCCCATAGGAACCAGCTTGTACCTTCACACCACTGCTGCTGCAAGTAGAATTGCTCAACCTGAAACCTTATATCAAAACTCTGACTTAGAAAAACTAATTCCATTCAAGAAAGTTCAGCCCTAAGCCCCGTAAACCCTGCTGCGTTCTGAGGCCATGGGCGTGGAACCGGGGGACTGCTGGTTGAAGTCTGAATGCTTTGGGATTATGGCCCCCCTTAAGTAGATAGAATATGTGCTACGTGGGGATCATCTTATAATTTTGGGAAACTCCATATACTCTATTTAGTTAAGGGGGAACCCTAAACCCTAAACTCCTTATCTACTTGAGGGGGACTATAGACCTTGGGATCCCAGGGTTCAGGTTTAGGCCTAAGAGTCCAAGCAGTGGTTGGTTATTGGGGAAGAGAGTATACCATCATCATGATAACTTAAATTACTTGGAGGGTCAGGGGGACTTAATAAGTAGGTTAATGGGGATAATTAGGGTTACTATATGGGTTATAGGGGTTATTAACCTACTTACTAAGTCCCCGTAAACCCTAAACCGTAAACCCTAAACCCTAACCCTGACCCTCCAAGTAAGTTCCCTAACAACAACCCAGTCTTTGCTATCCTGGTTGGGTGGTCCTTGGCCGGGTTCGCTATAGTCTAAACTCCTTAAAAGGGGTTTTATGGGGTTTAGAGATTTACGGTTTAGGGATTTTGGGCTCAGGGTTTAGGGGTTTAGGGTTTACGGTTTATGAATTTTGGGTTAAGGGTTTAAGGTCTAAACTTCTTAAAGGGAGGCTGTATACTGGATTCAAATGGGGACAACTATAGGGGTGGCTAAAGGGGGATACGGGGAGTTTAGACAATAGCTCATATGGGGGTTGCCTTAAATTATGGATACCTTTTTGGGGGGTCCCTATAATAAGGACTATAGTATGTTGGGGTCTGTTCTGGGGTCTCCCTTAAAATGTCTTTTAATCTCTTATACCGTATACTTGCTTGGGATGGTATTAGTGTTTTGAAATATGCCTACCTAGCTACGTCCTAAGTCCAAACAATCCTCAAACGAGAGATCGCCTCAATCCTGTTGGAATTTCTTGGGGTTAGGCCTACACTGGCCTACACCCCCAAGAATACATGCAATGATTGAGCATCAATGGATGATAAAATCGAAAACTCCTTAGAAACTGATTCGTACAGGGATGTTATAGGGTTAGTCCGAAAGCCTACACCCCCTAAATCCTAATCAGTCCATGTTGGGAAGTTCGCACATCTTGTCAGCAAGTGTATGGCTCACGGCGCAGGACGTCATCGTGTCTAGCATTGAGGAAGATGAGTCAGCGTCCAAGACTCGCTCAGGGATACGGCTTAGGGCTCCGGGTACCCCTGAACCCCCTCCCTATATGAGCCATAGTCTAAACTCCTAAAGGGGGGTACATAGGGAATTATATAGGGTACTGCTATAGGGCATAATAAGGGGGATACTAGGAGTTTAGACTGTGGCTCATATTAGCCGGGTATCCTTCATAAATAAGGCGGAACCAGAACCAAGGAGTAGTAGGGGAACCCATGATTTTCAGCAGTAGCTAGGGTTAGGGAAGCTTTGTGGTTGAGGACACCTGAACCAGTAGTTCACGACAACCGCAAACATTCAGTATAGAATACTTAAAGAGAAACGTAGTTCGAGGTGAGGAGCGAGTAGCCTGCGCTGATGTCTACATGGGTGGTTGTCTAAATTATGGTCCCCTTTTGGATCCCCACGATTTTACGGCACCTCATATTTAGGGTACCCAAAAAGGGGCCATAATTTTGACAACCACCCACATGCTAGTGCTCGGTGGTGTCTCAGCCTGCGAGACGACATGCCAACGGGCAGTGGTGCAAGCTGCACACGTGTTCAGTCTGAAGCGCTGATACCTGAAATCTTCATGTTGCGAGCAACGCCAGCATTTCCAGAATCTTTTTTGGTACACTCAATCCCTATATGACTGCCTGGATGCCCGCAGCTATCTGAGCTTTTGTGCAAACATTTCTAGTGCGGTCCTTTTGTCAGTCCCGCATACTTCCCATGTACCCCGGACGCATGTTCCAGGCTACGTACTGCAATAGTATTATCCAACAGTCTCTTATGCTTACTTGCTATTATAGATGAGACTTGTGTTTTGTAATATGCTTACCTACAGTACTAAACCCTGTATAAGCCCATTATAGTAGTTTCCATTTCTTTTCCATTATCCCCATAGAACCCCAATATACTTTAGTAGTTTCCATTTTCTGCTCCATTATCCCTATGTTACCTCACCCTAGACCCTAAACCCTATAATATAACCCTAAACCCTAATCCCTATGTTACCCCGATAGCAAGACCAAAACCTTCCCAGCTGCCACAGGAACGGCAACTGGAAAGCTATCTTCTCGGCCAATGCCACAAAGCCCGGACCAAGGGAAGGGTTATGTAGGGGTTATACAGGGTTTATATAGGGGTTATAGAGGGGTTATACAGGGGTTATATAGGGTTAATATGGGGTTAGAATATGGGTTTCACAGAAATGTTAGGATCTCTTGTACGAGGCTAAGGGACATGAGGGGGTCAACTAGGGTTTGGGGCTGAAATTAGGTTTCTGCTCTATGTAGAAGTAGCCAAAAGCATGTCGCGATCAAGGTTTGAGGCTTGTCAGAATGTTTGGGGTAGCTTTGATGGAGCCAAGGGGGTTACATATGAGCATGCAAAGGCATACGGGATTAGGGAATTGGATTTGAGGCTTTCCAAATCAGACGTTCTTGCTTCAGAGCCACTACTGTAGAGCAAGGACTACAGTGTCCTGGCACCTAAGCCCTAAATCCTAACTGGTGACCCCCAGTTTGGGAGATACTTGAATCCTGAGACCTAGGCATAACCTACAAAATGGGGGGAGTTTCTCAACGGCCCTTACGTGATTATTGGGCGTGGCCCATGCACTCCACGTGTACTCCCGCTACAATCGGGGGTCTGCATGGTATCCCCCCCTTTCGAGAAGTGTGCCGAAGTCAGGTGCTAAGCATCAGTTGAATGGGGCTTCGGGCTTATGTGCACTGAAGCTCCTACAGGCCTTCCTGTGAGACAACTGACTCAGGGTGTGTGGGGCTTGTATTTTATGCAAGGGCTTTATGGGGAGCATTTATGTGAGCTCATGGGGGTAAAGATACAGGCCTATGCGAAGCTACCCTGAGGTTCAGGGGTTTTGTTTAATTGTGTGTCTGTGTCTTTTGCGTGTATTGGCAACCTATCATGACGGGCCGGCGTTGCCTCTACGATTCTGCATGTACCGAATTGGCGTATCAAAGAGCTAACTCAAATGAAGTGGGGGAGGTGATGTAATGCTTCGTGCTTCGTGTGTCAAACTCCTGTGTGGCGTTGCCTCGGATGAGGCCCATGAACACAAGACGAGTGACCAGCCAACCATCAGAACTTTCGACCCTGATCTACTGATACTGGAGTTAGCAGGGAATCAGGGGATATAGTCCTTAAGAGAGAGAGAGAGAGAGAGATATATAGATATATACACATACATACATATACATATATGTATATCTTTCTTTCCTACAAACCCACCGCAAGTGAAGTATTAATGAAGCTATGGCTTCAGGCTCAAAGCTCACACCCTCAACGCTGAACACCTACAATGATGCTTTTCCGAAATAGGGGGATCCCAATATACCGCAAAATCAAGTGGAAAAGAACATGGAAAATGACATGGAAACTGGGTTTGTGTAGGGGTTTATAGGATAATGTTGCTTCCCCTAAATAGGGGGGATCCCAATACAGACCCCCAAATATTACAATCCTTATTGAGACCTCCAGACGGTACCCCTACTTTTGGAAGCCCTTCAATGTCAGGACCTCACAAAAGTCTATGTTTGATGTTCAGAAGCTTGAGCGGTCAGTAATACCGGAAGCTTTTTGCATGCTGACGTTTATGAAAAGTGAGTCTGCATCATAATTCTGAGGTGCAGTCTTCCATGCTTACGCAATTCCTCATAAACCCACGCCCTACGAACTGCAGAAGTATGTGATCTGTGTAACAGTCCTCCACAAAGAGCCCTAAATCCTTATAGTTCCCCTTATGTAGGTAGAATATGGGGTATATGAGGATCTTTTTACAATATACCCAAAGCCATATTCTATCTATTTCAGGGAGACTATAACGGAAAACCTCTGTCTGAACTCTCAACGGCCGCTGCTGGAAACTGACAGGGTCGAGATGGACTCTGCCATGTCTGGGAAGGCGGAGCGAACCTTTCCTTCCGATGGGCCTGGCTCTTACACGAGTGGGGTTTAGGATTCAGCGCCAGGGGTGATATAGGGATTTTTTAGGGATAACGAGCAAGAAAGTGGTTACTACTATTTAGGATTAAGGGTTTGGGGTTAGTACCTCTGCCCCTCCAAGTTCTCTCTGCGTCCAGGGCCTGCAAGGTCTTCCCCCATAGCGCTGAGCATGAAGCTGCGTAAACCCACCTACTGTACGGCTTAAACAGTGGTCAGACCTTAGGTAGACCCCCCCACCGTGGAATAGTGGCATATATAGGAACACTATTGCTGCGTGGAGGGTCCACCTACTTCATGTCCCTGTAAACCCCCAGCTTCCATACCTGACGCTCTGACACCCTAAACCCGGAAACGTTAAACCCTAAACCCCAGGCCCTGAATCCTAAACCTGTTCTTTTCCATTATCCCTATACAATCCCTAGATAACCCCAAACCCTAAATCCTTAAACCCTAAGCCTACTCATAGCCAAGGCCAGATGTTCGCCTGAAGAAGCTCCAACGGGCTATCCAGACTGGGCGTTTGGCCAAAGATGACAAGCCACCTGGCTTCGAGTTTAGGGTTGCAGGTCTAGGAATTAGGGTGTAGGGTGGAGGGTACCCTTCAAGGGGATCTAGGAGTTCTATAGGGTAGATGGGGAATTTAGGGTTTAAGGGGTTGAGGTTTCGGGTTTCCCAAAATTAGGGGGGTCCCATAATCAGGATGGTCGTATTTTGGTGTCTATGTTGGGGTCCCTTATTTAGGGAGACTACCACCCGGCCCCGGTAGGTGGCATTGAGGTTTAGGATATGAGTTGTAGTCTAAACTCCTTAAAGGGGGGGTAATATGGGGGAGTATATAGGGGAGTATTATAGGGGTTATTAGGGAGATGCTAGGAGTTTAGACTAGGGCTCATATGGGGCCATAAGCTTGTTCATGGGCTGTGAAAAGCTGCCAGGGGTTGGGCTTCAGGGTGATGCGAAGGTTTAGGATTTGGCACTGTTGGATATATGCCTGTCAAGATGTTAGGAACATGCGTAGCGTTGAAGTTTAGGATTTGCCCCTGTTGGATATAGTCCTGTCAATGCTGTTAGATACATGTGTAGGGTTGAAGTTCAGGTACTTAAAATCTTTGCCAGGGCTCAACTTGACACGTCTGCCTCAATCATCCCCAGGTCCACAGAAATCAAATGAGCTATAGTCTGAACTCCCTAAAGGAGGGTTATGTAGGGGATTATACAGGGAAGTATGATAGGGGCTATTAGCGGGGATGGTCGGAGTTTAGACTATAGCTCAAATAGGGACAGCATCAAAACAGGAGCAACACCAAATTGCATGTCATGTTTAACAGCGGGTGGAACATCTAATTGTAATGTAGCACGAACTTGAGCACGATTAGACTTATTGGGTGGTTCATATGATAGTGGAATGGAGCAGATATAGTCAGACCATCGGGTGATAGTTACACATTGGAAATAAGACATAATCAGGGTGTGTTCGAATCCTGGAACAGGGAAGCACTAGCAATTGTAGGGTGGGTATTGGTGCCAATAGCGTTTTGGGATATTGTTCAACAGTTGATGGAACAAGTCAGTTTCAAGAAGTCATAGCTAAGCAGATTTTTTCAATATCAGGATCTGGATAATGGATAGAAGTGCTGGCCCTGCAACGGGGACAACAGCTTAGCGGGTTAGTGACAACCCATCGCACATTCGAATCAATAGAG
Source organism: Symbiodinium pilosum (assembly GCA_905231905.1). Lineage (NCBI taxonomy): Eukaryota > Dinophyceae > Suessiales > Symbiodiniaceae > Symbiodinium > Symbiodinium pilosum. The sequence continues at coordinate 77,893 of CAJNIZ010015446.1, forward strand.
CCGTAGTTAGCAATCAGACTATTCAAACTATATGGGAAACATCACAGCAAAAGAGGATATTTGTTGTTTTAAAATTTGCCGCGAAAAAATGTTGAAAGAAACTTTACATTGTAGTGTATATGATTTAGAATTTTGGAAAAGACACACCGATAGAAGCGCTAGTATGATTGTAGGAACATAGGAAGCACACTCCAAACATCTATCAGTGAAAACTGTTGGTAAATTGGCTGTAGGAGAAACAGGATGCAACGTTTGTAGCATGTGTTTGCCGATGGTGATCTTTCACAGGCACAAGACTTTTTTGGGAGACATCCGATATAGGTCGAAAGGAAATATACAAGAGTTAGATACGAAGAGATGTTTGGATGTGTGTACATAGATGATTTGCAAATCCATTTAAGTGTTAAGGCAAAGAGAAGGATGGGAGTTGCAGCGCAAGACTCGCAACGCTCAAAGATACCAGGAAAATATGATATAGCAGTTGAAACGGACAAAACAAATCATGAGTAATGGAGATCGTGTTCCTGTACAAGAACGCGTAAGGGGCAAAACTCACCGCCTGCTGATACATTTAATTTTGAAACGTTTTGCCCACAACGGCTGAGTTCTCTTCTAGGAAAGTGTGTACTTCGTTCATATTCTCGAGTCTGAGTATGACATTGAAGCCTTCAATCTTATGATAGAAGATACGACACTGTACTTTTGTGCAGATAAAGCACACGAGATGGCGTTGTGTACTCCACGGCTGAACAAGGCAAAGCCGTCCACCCGTATTGTTTCTTCTTTTTCTGTATTTCTATGACATTATGCTGTGTTTCTCTCATATTTGCTTAATGCAACTGGGTCATTACACAGGAGACGTAGTCAATGACTGGCGGCCAGATGTCATTCGCATGAACGCTAGACTCAAAATGAGGGAATAATATTCTTGCAAGAGACACATGGTAGATCTTTAGTATAGGTTCTGTATCAAAACCGGCTCACCGGAAGTCGAAGAGTCTATGCAGAACATTCTTGATGGAACATTCTGCACCATGTTGTACTTACTTTTTTATATCTATATTGTGGTATGTCTATTTGTTCTACTGTAAGAAAATCCTCACTGGTAAATAAAACGTCGAAATCATTTTTAAAAGCCTTATGACAGTGAGCCCCATCATGGTTGCAAGAGTCGCGTGTATTCGAGAATCTTACTGCATCATAAGCATGTAGCTGATTTTTTTGGTAGCATGGTATTTGTGTTGCGCTTACAACCTTAAACTCATACAAGCTCTGTACCTACTCATGCCCCTGCTGACCTGGACGTAACTGCCTTGATCCTATCTTTGATGAAGCGGGGGAAGGTGGGCTTAATTTGGATGTCTACTTAGTAGGGGCAATTGTGACTTTGAGGGAATATGGCCTACTTTGGTTAGGTCTAGTGGGGTAAGTGCTGTGATAATGGTCGTTTTCCCTTGGCGGGAAGACTGCGGATTGGGGTTAAGGCTCAGTGGCTTTCGCACGGAAGTTTGGCTTTGCCAGGCTTCTCGAAATTGCGTATAGTTCCTGTGTATAGAGTTCCTAGGACCATCCCTAGATATGTACTCACTGCGGCAGACCTTCTATCTTAATGAGACCTGCCATAAGGTGAGCTTGAAGCCTTGAGCTGTCAACCCTCAGATGGACTTTCTAAAAATTACCTATTCCTATCAAGAAAGAAACTGTTGTGGAACCCCTCGCAATCTCCAAATCATCCCTACATGAGCTATAGTCTAAACTCCTTAAAGGGGTTTATATTAGGTGATTATACAGGGGACTACTATAGGGGCTATTAAGGGGGATACCAGGAGTTTAGACTATGCCCCACATGTCTTGATAAACTTTCAGCTGGATTCTTGGCTGAAAGCCCTAGACTCCTACTTGACCTTACCTACTTAGAGGGTCAGGGGACTTAGTAGGAAGTATAGGGTTTAGGGTTTAGAGTTTAGGGTCAGGGGGACTTAGTAAGTAGGTTAATAGCCCCTATAACCCATATAGCAACCCTACTTATTCCCATTATTAACCTACTTACTAAGTCCCCCTGACCCTCCAAGTATTACCAAGCGAGTCTAGAGCTGTAGAAGACAAATTCGCTTATGCCCCTTTTTCACCCAGAGGGTCCAAGTACCCAATAATTAGGTACTTGGGTTTTGGGTGATAAATGGTAATAGTAATGATAGTACAGGTTTTGGGTAGGTATATGACTATATGATACATGGACCTTTAGGTCATCTAGATATTCCCAGGTTCACAATGTTGAAACATGCCCGGACCTCAGCTGAGCAAGTTGAATCGGAGCACTGGCGAACATGGCTTCATCAAGCAAGAGCATCTATTGTAAAACCTCCTAGTATCCCCCTTGATAACCCCTACAATACTCCCATTTATAGTCCCCTATATAACCCCCTACCTCTGCGAAGCAGATGTTGACATCGCAAACAACTCGAGGTGATGGATCGCCCCAGATCATCAACCTCACCTCAGCATTGGGATTCGGTACTATCCCATCTAGCCCCCGACAGACTCCCGTGCTACAGGATATGCCCAGCAACCCAGCCGTTCATGGCATGCCGTCGTTGTGTTTTTTGCAGTGCGGCGGCTGTCTCACTAACACTCAGCACAATGAATGCCATGCATTCATCGCAGGTGCGAAGATGTTGTGACATGTAAGTAGGGGTCTTAATGCAAAGCTGTGTTAGGCTCAGCTGGAGAAGACAGAGTTACCAGCGACCAGTTGACTAGCTGTTTAAAGAAAATCCCATTGACAGCCATCCTTGAGCTTGGAAAAACTGGCAAGGCAACTTTCTACTTGCCTTAGTTGGTCCCTAGTCAGGCAATTGCCAGCAGTCACCCCATTCCAGCACCCAAATCCCGAAGTCTTGCGACCGTCACTATGATGGTCGGAAGACATTGGGATTTGGGTGCTGGAGCCCCAAACAACGTGCGGCTGGCATTTGATTTGTTTCTGAATCGCAGGATGTCCCCACAGGCCAGGAAATATGCTCTCTCAGCAGTATAAAGGGGGTGATTATGGTTACTATATGCTATAGGGGTTACTACCCTGCTTAATTAAGTCCCCCTGACCCTAAACCCTAAACCTTATAAACCCTATAGTAGTTTCCGTTTTCTTTTCCATTATTAATATAAACCCTAAGGGACTGTTATAGCTTACTTAGTCCCCCTGACCCTCCAAGTAGTGCTGCAAAATGGTTGATAAGCCTGCCCGGCTTCTCGGGCCAGGCCGATATAGCATAGAAGAGACGACTCATATAGGGATTATATGGGGCTTCTATTATATGGGGGCTATATAGGAATTATATGGGGTTATATGGCGGTTATCTAGGGAGAGATACGAAATCTCACAGGGTATCTGCGGACGTGTCATCTCAAATTCGAGCTCACCTACACAGCAACATGTTTCTAGCTGTAGCTGGGTCAGGCCCCCATTTTGGCATCCGGAATGTCCATGGCAAGCCTTCCTGCCTATTGACTGAGGCCGATGCCAACCTCCACGTCCACGAGATAGCTGAGACCTTGGTTTCCAAGGTGGCTGCTTCGGGATGCTATAAAGCAACGGAACCCTGCGTAGTCCCAAACACTGACCGCAGCAAGGCCATTGTATCAATCCCCCAAAACCCCGTAAGCAGACAACTTGCACTAGAAGTTGCCATTGTCTTCAAGCGGCGTATTTTTTGAGCAAGTTCAGAGTCCGTCCCTTACCTTGCGGTTTCTTGTAAAGGGGAATCCGCGGAATCCCCTCAAAATGTCAAAATGTCCCATCGGCCCGCAATGGCACCCCAGGAAGCAGCTCTGCGTTTTTTTGCAGCAGGTGCAGCACAGTAATTAGTAGGATTGCCGCCTTGCTCCAGTGGATGGCTAGGACTTTAGCACAGTTTTGCAGGTCCAGCTAGCATTAAGCAAGCGCCACATGTCTTTTGGTATTTTCTTCATAGAGTAGGGTACGCGAACTACCCGATGCGGGACGTCTTGAGAGGGTTTCTGGCGGTTACCAAATTTCCCGCAGAAGCAGCACCCAACCATCACGCTCGAAAATCATAAGCTGGCAGGTTCGGCCCTTAACCCAAGTTGATGAATGCGAGTCTTCAAGCTCCTCAAAGTCATGTCCTGTACAAGGCACCTCGCAAGCATAGGGCGTGCAGAAATGCATCGAATAATGGAATACTTGCACGATGGGACTTGAATATCTAAACCCTGAATCGCATCCTAGGCGAAGTGAAAGCGATGCTTGAGTGGCATCAATGTTGATCTGAAAGCCGATACTGATCCTAAACCCTAACCCTAGTAGTTTCTAAAGGCCCTCAAGTAAACTCCTCGCCATACTTTGACCCTGTAGTTTTGTGTGGGATGAGGGAATGGATCTCTATAGGAATCCCCTACAACAATCCCTAAAAACCATTTCCGCCACATTTACGAATCACTCCGAAATGATATGGTGAATGGCGGCTTCCATTTTCTTTTCCGTTCCATATAGCGGATGGAGGAAATGGCTCACCACTTAAGGTCCTCAATGTACTGTAACTCCTGCCATCCACAGCACTAAGCAGTGCTCCTGTAGCCCAAACCCAGGAACGGTTGCAGATTACTGACACTGCGGCCTGGTGGTCCACGACCTCAGAGGGCGAGGAGAATGACATGGAAACCTCACCCGACCTCACCCCATTTATGGTCCTAAGTTGGTGGCCTTTGTAACATGTCTCATCAAATGGCCAGGAGCTGAGTGATGAATTTGGAGTTATACATGGGTTGCCCGTTGGTTAGGGCCCCTTCGGACCCCCCGTTTATGGAAACTGCAATGTGGGCAATCAGATATGGGAGGTGCTCTCCGAATCATCTTCATGAGCCCCTATGCTGACACCCTGAGCACCTTCTATCCAAGCACGTTGAAGGCTCAGGGGTCCGGATCTTGAGTCACAGCATGAAAAGCGTCAGATGTTCATAGCTTCGCTACGCCCCTAAGAACTCGATGTGAAGGTTTGTTTAACCAACGGTTCTTTCTTTCGGTTTTAATGCCAAGTGATCAGACACAAATGCGGATTTCGACGAATATCCTTTTATTTCTCCTGTAAGACCTCGGCAACCTGTTTTACTCGCTCTATGACCCCTGTACGAGTTCGAAGTCTTTTCGCACTGGCCATCGTCAAGCTCCGCTGTACTAACTCCAGCCTCTGTGGCTTCTGTTCATGGCGTTATATATATATATATTTATTTATACGTATGTTGAATAGCAACCAGGAACCAGTTGGACAATCTGCATCCTAGAATCAAAGCAAGCCTGAACCGTAGACTGGAAGCCTGTTGTTTCAGCTTGTTCCCTAAGCCCTAAACCCTAAATAGTAGTTTCCATTCTCTTTTCCATTATCCTTATATAACCCCAATATAACCCCAATACATCCCCAATATTACTTCGTCCCCCTGACCCTAAACCCTAAACCTCATAAACCCTATAGTAGTTTCCATTTTCTTTTCCATTTCTCTCTCTATAACCCCCCAAAAACTACTTAACCCACTTACTAAGTCCCCCTGACCTTAAACCCTAAACCCTATAGTAGTTTCCATTTTCTTTTCCATTATTGTTATACACCCCCAAAAACTACTTAACCCACTTACTAAGTCCCCCTGACCTTAAACCCTAAACCCTAAACCCTATAGTAGTTTCCATTTTCTTTTCCATTATCCCTATATAATCCCTAATATAACCCTATATAACTCCCATATTCCTTGTAGTTTCCATTTTCTTTTCCATTATTACTAAGTCCCCCTGACCCTCCTTGTACATCTGCCGGAGCCAAGTCGCGGTCTTGGTGGCTTCACGGTGGAGGATACACGAAAGCTTCCTGGCAGCCATCGTGGAGGGGTTGAGGTTTCTTCTGCGCATGTGTGAAATGTCGGATTGCAGTGAACTTGCTATACCTTTCCCAATTCGATTCTTCAATCTACCTATGGCGGGCTACAGGTTTATGTGAGCCATAGTCTAAACTCCTAGTATCTTCCTTAATAACTCTTATAGTAGTCTCTCCTATATAACCCCCCTTGAAGGAGTTTAGACTATAGCCCATGTGCTTCTCCAAGAAAGTTTGTGGGGAGCTTCGCTCAGGATCATTCCGTAGATCTGGAAACCCACGCTACTTGGAGGGTCAGGTAGGTATAGGGTTTAGGGTTTAGGGTCAGGGGGACTTAGTAAGTAGATTAGTAACCCCTGTAACCCATAAATCGTAACCCTTTATTAACCCACTTACTAAGTCCCCCTGACCCCAAACCCTAAACCTTATAATCTTATGGTAGTTTCCATTTTCTTTTCCATTATTAGTATAAACCCCAAGGGACTAATTAACCCACTTACTAAGTCCCCCTGACCCTCCAAGTAGGCCATACTTTGGCTTCTTTACCTACCGCTTCTCGGAGGTTCCCAATGTTCCCAATGTTGCCCTGTCGACCTGACGTCCCCTGGGGTCTGAACTCCTGAAAGAGGATTATATAGGGAAGCATTACAAGGGTGATTAAGGGGGATACTAGGACTTGTCTACTATAGCTCAAATACCGTAGAGTTTTCGGGTAGCTAGGACATTCATGGTGTCGATGTTGGATTATTCGACAAGGCATGGCTGGTGATGAGGACAGGATGGAGCACTGATACCTCTTGCCCTGAAAGTCACAGTCCAGAAATATAGGATTATTTAGGGTTTTTTATTGGGGCTATATAGGAAAGATTGAAAATACAACGGAAAGTCCTGCCGTAACTCCTAGCCAAGCATCCTGCAGGTATGAATTGGACACCCTCACGCTTTGTGCCCCAAGCAGGACACACTAAGGACTTGTTTTCATGGAGTTCAGACTACAGCTCGTAATTGCTCTTATATACCTCCCATACATCCCTGCAGTCCCAAGGATACCCTTAATGGACCTAGGGTCTCGAAGCTTGGGTTAGCGGCGTTGCATGTGGCGCATGGTTTCACGGCAGGCTTGCGACTGAGCGAACTGTAAAGGCGAAGGGGGCTATACAGGGGAGTATAATACGGGTTATTAAGGGGGATACTCGCAGTTTAGACTATAGCTCATAAGGATCCTTTTAGCGTAGGATAAACGGTATCATGGCTTGCATGGCGCCGTCAGCCTTGCACAGCTAAGGCTTAAAGTCTGATCAGATTTTCCCAGAATGATGGATGATGCTGTGAGAATCACGTGTATTGCTGCCATCACGTGTCATCACTGTTCCTGTGATCATTCCTGCAACTGCATGACTGTCTAAAATCTGGCTCCTTGGAGTTTTGCCAAAACGGTCCGAAGTTTAAGTCTTGCCGGGGGTCCTACATGAGACAAGAGCGTTATAGTTATAAGCTTTCACCGACCGAAGCCTCTACTCTTGGCCATGAGGGTTTAGGGTTTCAGGGTTTAGCGTGTAAGGGTTGGGGGTTTAGGATTCAGGGTTTAGGGTGCAGGCTTGCTTCTCCCCTCCCTGTAAGGTTGACAGGCATCTTCTTGACCCCGGAGGCCATCTACAGGCCTGGTGCCGCTGGGCTTGGGACAGGAATCCCTAAGTGGTTTTGGACATGGAAATGCAAAAGCCATATACCTTGGGTGCACCCCCCACCCAGTAATAGTGACTATAAGGGATTATAAGAATTATTCGTATTCTCCCACTATTACAGTGTGTGGGGGGTCCTCCTAACATATACCATGCTGAGACTGAGATCTGTCTTTCACGCATCACACCCAGCACCAGCAGGCTTGCTTCTAGCAAGGACTTGGGACCATTTGAAGGCGAAGCCTGTCAGTTCTTCTTACCCAGTGAAGCAAGATGTCTCCTGTTCCGGCTGGCAGCCAAAGGGCTTCCAGTCTGTCATGCTTGATCCTGAATGTGAGGGTCATTGGAGTATTCCTCAAGACACCTCACACTTTACGTGAACAGGCCATACATGAACGCTGTTGCAATATAGGTCACTTGGCAGCTGCTACCTCACACGTTTGAAAAGGCTGCCCCTTCAAGCGAGGCTCTACTCCAGAATAGAGTGTCCGCACTTTTGCTCATCCCGGTCACATGTTGGTGGAGGGCTTTGGACTTAGTTAGGGTGCTGGTGCTGGGCATGCGTGAGGGATGATAGTAGATTGGCATAGCAGGGAGCTCAGCTTTTATCAGCAGTTGGCAGAATGTCTCACACGCTTGCACTATCCTGCTGATGCATGGCGTGGGGTCCATGTACCGCATTGACCCCCATATACTACGACCCTGTCTAGAGTTTAGAGGCACTTTCAAGAAGGCTCGCTCCTGGAACCCCCCCTGGTCTTATTTTCTGTTGCCTTGAGGAAGGCCTACAATGGGACGGGGCTGAAGGAAGAGGACCTGAAGAGGTGGAACTTGGGTGGTGCTTAATTACTTGGAAGGTTAGGGGGACTTAGTAAGTGGTAGATAACGGGGAATACTTAGGGTTACTATATGGGTTATAGGGGTTATTAACCTACTTACCAAGTCCCCCTGACCCTCCAAGTAGGCAACGAAGGAAGGGCAAAGTAAGGAGTTCCCTGTGCGAACCCTTTCACCTTTTGGCGGTTCTGGATTTCTGCACACACTTAACCAAGACAAACAGGGTCCACTATTGAAATGTGGCTACTGAAGTACGTACCAGCAAAGGGACAGCTTTATAATTCTGGGAAAATGTCTGGAGACTACTGAACAGGGATCCTTTCCGTGATACCCTGATTACTGAGCACCAGGTCGTTGGGTGTTCAAGCTTTTCAAGGCCCTGGTTCCTGGGTAAGCAGGTCTTGGCAATTGCATGAGCATCTGAAGTTCAGATGCTTTTTTGGTGAGGCAGTTCGTGCGATCGGTTGGGGGCTACTGCACAGAACCCCCAGCATGAGGCCGCTTGATATCTGCAGGTTGATTGCCTGAAACTCAAACCATCCTCCTAGCAAGTCTATGCCGTAGCAATCGGGTCCCTGGTCAATAGCATGTATTGTTGAGTCCTGCACTTGCTGCTGCGACTGCTTCTGCCGCAGCCGCTGTACTTTGCCACGCTGACCCAGTAATCTGCATAGCTTGCTGCTTGAGTTGTGTGTCGCGTAGTCGCCTAGTTTTTGCGGCTATGGCTTAACAAAGGGACTGGAGGCTTCCTCGACTTGACCGGAACTTTTAAGCGCCCTGGAAGAGACTTCAGAGAATATAGGCAAACCCTAAGCATGTCATGAGGTAGGCCATCGAGGGCACGCAATCGGCAAAAATCAGATATTCCTCTGTTTACAACCCTCCGGCATGAGCATTTATCCACGCCAGACCAAGAGACACACCCCACCGGAAGGCTGCGCGAGGCAGGCTTTACGGATGCGGATCTCCGGAGGCAGAGCCTGCTTGCAGAAGCTGCAAACCACAAGCCCAATCAACTTGCCACTGGAACCTTCCGGGGGTGCGGTTACTCCTTACATACTTTGTCTAAGGAGCTAAGAGGGGGGAACAGATTAGGAGTTTCGCGCCTGGTGCTTGATGGGTAGAGATTCTAGAAGGTTGGCGTCAGTTCTTTGCATGCGACCCATGGTCTAAACTCCTGGTATCCCCCTTAAATTGCCCTATAATGGTACCCTATAGAATCCCCTTTCTAACCCCCCTTTAAGGAGTTCCGATATAGCTCATATAGTTAATATAGTCTCAAGCTGCTGCCATTCCAATCCATCCCTCCAACTGGCATGCTGACCGGTGATTATAGTCCCCCTTAAGTAGATCGAACATGGCTTTGGGTATGATATAGTAAGATCCCCATATACCCCATATGCCCCATATTCTATCTACTTAAGGGGGACTACAACAATCACCTTTGAGGGCTTCAGGGTTTAGGGCAATTGAAGGTTCTTGATGTACCATGTGGGTACGCTTCTAAAATATTACAAAGACCCATTTATGAATAAACGCATGAAACTGGTGCGCCTTGATTGTAGTTGGCCACATGCTCCCTGACTCCCTAACTTACCTCTTCAAGAACATCTCCCTATTGTCCCGCCCAATTCTAGGTATTCCCAGGTAGACCACAATGGAAGTGTCTAATATTTGGGGGAGGATGCTCAGGTTTGTTCCGGGCACCTCCTCACGTATGGGTCTCTCCGGCACTTGAGATCCCGGAATCTGCGGGAGATGTGAGGTTAGGAAGATGTGAGGTGACATTGGGGGGGGCTCTAAGAAGATGAATATGAGAGCGCCTTCTCTTAAGGATGTTTAGTCCCGACTCATGCATGCTGAGCCGGCCTCAGCATGAGTCATGTTGGGTGGACCTGTACTAACAGCTTCGGCATGGCCCAATACATTCACTCCAAGACCCCATTCTAGTCCCGCACTTGCCATCCCTATAGTTACTAGCCCATGCCCAAAGGCGCTTTCCATGTCATACTGCACCTTGATTCTCCAATTAATTCTCCATTATTGGAGGGAACCAACTCATATTTCAATTCTTCAAGCTCCGAAATGCTCCCCTAACTCCCTCCCCTCATACTACACCCTGCACCCCACCTCCCCAAACCGCACAAACAAAGGCTTTAGTTTGAATCTACCACGACAGGAAAATTCGATTTTGTGGGTGATAAAAATATCAGTGGGAGGGGATAAACCCTAAACCCTAGCTTTCAGGCTTGGCCTGCTCGGCTATGGGCTGTCAGAAGATGAAGCAGCAAGGTCTTCATGTGCAGAGCTTTTGCTTAACCCCCCAAAGAGCATGTAAGGTGCAGGGGTTTAGGGTTTGGGGTTTAAGCAGGAGTAGCTAGGGATGGTATGATATGGAGGTTTCCCAAAATTAAGGGTACTCTTTTGGGAGTCCCCAGAATATGGAATAGAGTATATTCGCGGCTGTAGTGGGGTCCCTATGTATGGAAACTACCCCATATATATATATGCATTTATAGAGTACTGGATGAAATTAGGGATACAGGGTTTATATTGTTCTTATTTCTGCATGTAGTCCATGGGCCATTGGCCCAAGCTTGGTGCCCCAAGTGATGTTAGGATGACGTGGGAATTTCAAACGGATTCTGTGGGGTTCTTGGTTGGTAGGGCTTGTTATTGTGAAGTGCCCAACGTTAGATTTTATAATCATGCCTCGAATGTGGGTTTCGATGGGGGAGCTATCTGCCAGACTTCTGATGCAACACCCGCCTCCTAGCAGCACCCACACATGGATACCTAAAATTCCAGGGGCTGCTTGACCGTCTACAGGAGCTGTACCCATGTTCCTCGAAGTGTTGCAAGGATTAATGCTCGCGGAAGCCTTAGCTTCATACCCTTGCGGACTCAAAACGCAAGCCCTTGGGCTTCCTTGGGGAAGCCTGGTGCAGCCCATGACTTATGGTGCGGGAGTGGATCCCTTTAAGAGTCCCTGAATCCCTAAATGGTGCTCTCCCAAAATAAGGGGACCCCAATATACACCCCAAAATACTATAGCCCTTAATATGGGGACCCCCAAGAAGGTACCCCTGTTTTTGGGAATCTCCCAAATATCTCCTTGAATAGTACGTATATGCATTTCCCCACTTTTCGATAAGCACCGGGAAAGACCGCCATGAACCTCAGCCATGTTTAGCCCGGGTACCCCCCAATATCATCCCCGCCACCCCCACAGTAAGGAATATGCCCAATGTAGTACCATGGAAAGCGAGGGGAACACTTAGGACCAGGGTTGGGCGATTAGTTCTTTATCTCTTTGGGCTTGATCGCTTTCGATGGCAAATGGGCCCTTGCTTCCTTTAGCGAGTCTTTTTATCCTACCCCTGTTTTGGGGAGTTCAAGCAGGAATATTGATATCGCCATCCCATCTGTAGCTTGTTTTGCACAAGTCCGATGATGAGATCTCGGATATTTATTTTTTCGAGCACACCCTTTCTAGCTGAAGATAGTGGTTGAGGCGACGAACCGTGAAATCTGACCTGAACCCTAAACCCTAATCTCAAACCCTAAGTAGTAGCTGCATGCCGTAAACGCCACCGCCAGGCTGGAGGTTGCGGGCTTCGATATGGACGACCTACAGAGGCCGCATTTGGGACTTGGTGACTTGCTTGGGGTTAGGAGGGAATAAGGAATATATTGGATAGGGATTGTAGTTACAGGAATATCTTAGACAGGGATTATAAGTATAGGAACATTTTATACCGGGATTATACCTATAGGGATTACAATCCCTCATTCCCTACTTACCACCAGTAAGGGGATCAAATGCCGAGTGCCCAAGGACACCATTACAGTACATACCTTGTCTCAAAGACTATGAGGCCCACTTACGTTAGGATTTCTTTTGAACCATGGAGGGAACACAGGTTATCTTGTGGTTCTGTGTTGCGTATTTTCGAAGCTCCAAGACTCAAGGCAGCATTCTCCTGGCCATACATCTTACATTTTAGCAGTGTATGATATGGGACCAGGGAAGTTCTAAATTAGCCAAAGCCGCCGGATCCTCCATGCGGATTACTCCATGCGGACTACTTGTATTACGAGCCCTAGACTAAAGTTGCAGTATAGCCCTTTAAAGGTCCCCCATAAACCCCCTGTATATCCCCGTATAGGCCCCCTCGAACCTAACTCTACTTCGTAGCTCACATGCTGTCAACAGACCTAGGGAGAAGAGTCTTGACCCCCCCGAATCCTTTCGTAAAACTCATGATTATAGCTTTGAGGTTTCTTAGGGCCACCCATGTAAGAACGCCCCCCCCCAGAAACACGGCACCAATAGCTCGCATATCTGCCTGCTTTCGGAAGGCGCCTTCTGACCGGTGACTTCTTCTCCAAGGATGAGCAAAGTAGGCTCCTCTCCCCAAATTGGGTTCAAGGTTCAGGGTTGTGTCTTTAGGGTTTAGGGCTGCATCAACAGGGAATAAGGCAACATAACCCCTGTATACTCCCCACAAAGAATATATTCCTTGATTGCCTACTAGCCACCCCTCAGCATATGGTGGGGGGTTCCTTATGATAATTCGCCCTCTAATACGTAGGGTACCCAGCAAGGCACCATAATCTTTACAATCGCCCATCTGAGTAGGCTTATGCATCGCCTCATGGTCTTATGTGCGATTCGGATACTGACTGAAGGAACATGGCAGCCGGGTTAGGGTCGAGTTCGTGAACTTGAGTAACTCTTGGATGGTTCCCAGACAGGGTTCTGCTTAGAGGATCAGCGGGACTTAGTAAGTAGGCAACAGCCCCATCTGACCCATGTAGTGACCCTAGTTATCCCATTTTAACCGACTTACCAAGTCTCCCTGACCCTCCAAGTGAGATCTTGCATTGGACTGTAGTCTATAGTGGCAGACGGTGCAGGTTTTAGGGCTGCATTCTTCACTTCTTGGTTGTCAGATCACCTTCAATACTTTGCGGGTTGGGCCCCCATGGGCGTATACATGCATATTGTTCAGCACTGTACAAGAAGAAACCTCCCATCATACCCTGCAACATCCGCTCCAGATTGGCGGCTGATAGCCTCCCAGCATCCTCATCATATCTAGGTCATGTCACTAAGTTGCTGTTACCAGAATATTGGTATACAGTCGTAAAAAATTATGTTTTCCTTATTATAGTACATTAACTTAAAGTTCCTTAGCAGCAAACCAGGCCACCAGCCTAGTCTGAATCCTCCGTGCCAGGCTGAAAGCCGAAGGTCTCCCCCTGGAGAGGCTCAGGAGGTCCACATGGCTCCAAAACTCCCCAAAGGGCCCTAAACCTGACCTAGGTTGTACGGTTTAGGGTTTAGGGAGTTTTACGATTTGTGGTGGGCTTATAGTGATACCGCAGGGAATGGACAGGGTTCTGCATAGATTGCGTAGTGGCAGTGTATTACAACCCTCTGTGACAAACTTGAAGAAAGTCAATGCTGTCCTTGCGAAATGAGGCCTATATCTGGCTCTACGTTCCATTAGAGCTGGGCATACGCACCTTCATCATGGTGAACCATATGCACATATCAACCTCATAGTTAGATGGTCTATGGCTTTCTAAGTAAGCGTCCTTACCCTGCCTGGCCCTATCCTGATCATCCAGTCGCTCCAAAGCAGGCTTGAGATAATGCACATCATTCAAGTATGTGGCTCTTAAGGGACGGAATTTATCGACGGTTTTGTGCAGAGTGTAGTGGTGTTAGGATGATTCCAGCTTCAGCCTTGGAGGTCAAGGCTGTAGAGGTTCAGAACTTCGGATACGCGGGTTGCGAGGTTCAGAGCATGCAGATCTCTGGTTTGTGCCTCAAGGCACCTCGCCCCGCAACAACCCAATCAAGGTGGTTGACAGGACTGTCGGGGATGTCCCTGACCTACGCGACACAGAAACAACTTGAAAAGCGGCGGTTGGCTCATTTTTCTAGAAATTCGACTGGACACGCTGGAAGCCCTGAACGACTCTGAGCATCTTGTTGGCGAAGAAAGGGGCTGCCTGTGACAAATGCGAAGCCACGAGTTCCTGGCACATTCTGACACACAATCATAGACCCTCAAAGGCCCAACAAAGATTATAGACTAGGACAAAGATTATTGTAAACAACTTTAAAGCCCTAAGGCCTAAATCCTAAACCAACCCTGCGGGCTCCATGTTTGTCTGGAACCGTGAGGGGCCCTTTGAGAGTGAGCCTGCAGGCTCCTCGCTGGCACAGGACGATTCTCAAAGGCTGAGAAGGAGAGGCCTGGCAACCTTAGGGAGCTGGCATAGCTGTAGAGTCTTTCTGGTGATGAGTAGGGAAGAACGGATTTTTAAAATAATGATTCCTATAAAGTCCCTATGTAGTGCATTCCTTTCCCTACTAATCCCCAGCAAGGAGTTCGCGGACGCAGCAGGTGCATGGATTATGGCAGTGGCATGTTCTGGGCCGTTGTCTTACCTTTGGTTAGCTGGGAATGACGGAGTTTTGAGAAAATGGAAACTGCTATGATGGGTTTTATAGGGACGGCTACAAGAATCGATTCCTTCATTCCTAGCTGACCAAAGGTAAATTGTGGAAAATCCCTTGCTTTTTCTTTTACAAGCCATACGTATGAGAGAGAGAGAGAGAGAGAGAGAGAGAGAGGGAGAGGAGAGAACATAATCCCTATATAGTATATGCCTCAGAGCTAGCAGTGATTTCTTATTAGCATCCTGAAAAGCAAACATTGTTGAGAGGCTTACGACTTAGCTCCGCCAACTGCTGGCTCCACGGGTGGGAAGAGCCTGACAGAAAGAGAGGGTTCCATATGAGCTATAGTCTANNAGTTTAGACTACAGCTCATATGTCGTTTCCTGGGTCTGTTCCTTTTGTTGCCGGCAAACATCTGCCATGAGGTTGCATTCCAACGGTGTTACCAGGGCTTCAAGGCGTTTAACATTTTTGTTGTGTAACGAATTGCATGCCATTGTCTCGTGCGGTTGCTTGAAATCCAAAGACAGTCCGTGGCTTGCTGCCTGGATGAAGGCCCCAACCCTCCAAAGCACGAAGGAGCGGTATGAGAGATGGGTATGCATGGGACAAGTCTGATGAAGTACGTGAAGGTTCTCTCAATGAGGCCTCCTTTGTTGTTTACGAAGATGCTGCTGAGCCCCACAAACTCCCTATCAGGCCTTATGATAGATGCAGGCTCTTGGAACGAAGTGAAACCCCCTGAACCCTGAATCCCTAAACCCTAAATCTCTAAACCCTAAATCCCTAAACCCTAAAAATCCCTAAATCCTTAAACCCTAAATCCCTAAACCATCTCCCTCCATTGGAGGCTGCTAGATGCGGACCTCTCCGAGATGGAGATAAGGAGGCGGCCTGGGGTACCCTGCTCCAGGATGACTTTCGGGTCTAGGGTTGCAAAAGGGATGATAAGGATGATGGATGGGTTTAGGGATTTAGGGTTTAGGGATTAGGGTTTAGGGATTTGGGTTTAGGTTGGGTACTGCCCCCCCTCAGTAATAGTAGGATAATAATTATAATATGGTTACATATAGCCCTTAATAGGACCCCTAATGTAGACTGTTACTGGGCGGGGGCAGTACTCAAACTTTAGGGTTTAGGGTGGCAAAAGGGATGATAAGGATGATGGATAGGGGGGACCCCAATATGGACTCCAATGATGGAGAATCAAATGGAAACGAATGTGGAGAATGAGATGGAAGATAGGATCATATAGGGGTTTGTAAGGTTGTTGGAGGGCATTCGCGGGGTCTTATGTGAGCGGTTGGGGCTGTCCATGTCCGAGTTATCAATAACGCGGGTGATTAGGATTTGTATCCGGCTCAGGTTCCTTCGGGCGTTCATGGTGCCTATACTTCTCCCATCCCTGGCAAACAAATATATAAACACAGTTTGTTAACAACGAACCCTCATATGAACTGGGCAAAGGTCCCTAAGCACTAAAGGTGTATAGTCCCCCTGAAGTAGATAGAATATGGGGTATGTAGGGATCTTATTATAATATACTCAAAGCCCTAGTCTATCTATTTAATGTGGACTATAAACCCAAAACCCTACATAGTAGTTTCCATTTTCTTTTCCATTATCCCTATATAACCTCCATATATGCCCCATTATAAGCCATATTCTATCTACTTGAGGGGGACTATACCTCAGTGGGGTCTGCTGAGTAGGACTTCCAATCCCAGGAAACCTGCCAGCGCGAAGGTTCAGGCTGCTGCAGCTGGTTTTGGGGCTTCGGCAAAGGGATTTTCGAAACAACAACAAAACAACAACGCAGGATCCCCAAGCCCCATTTTGAGAGTCTTCACCTAGAACTTGGACTAGGAGAATTTTGTGTAAGCCGGGTGACCAAGATTTGGTACTCATGGGCCCGCACCAGGAAGCACAGCTAAATATGCAAAGGGAAGATGAACACCTGAGGGAAAATCACACACTGCCTGGGGTGGGTGGTATCACAGTGAATGGCCGGGACAGTATCTGCGTTATATACAGCCTTAGAGAGAAGACTCAACACCAAACAGCAAAAATCGGTCAAAGTCATGAACATGGGGCTTGCTTGGGGTCGCAAAAACCCTCTTCCCACATCAGTTCAATGCCCGGCTTTCAAAGAATCTTAAGCCCCTCCCCCTAACATTAAACCCCCCACCCCCCCCTTAAGATTAAATTTCCCGAAATATTACCTCTGATTTCACTGAACATCCTCTACACCAGACCCATTGTGGTATATTATAGTATATTGGGAGTATTTAATATTCGGGGGGGTGGGGTGTGAGGGGTTTAATATTTGGGCGCGAGGATTAACATATCTACATTAATTTTACTTGCGCTGACAAGGCGGCTGATCCTTGGCGAGGAGTTTGAGGCTGAGGAGCTCACCAGGCTATGGCCTGGGGTTCCAAAGACCAAGGGGTCTTCCTAAGGGTTCCTAATGAGGATTGTATCTACTTGGAGGGTCAGGGGGTTAAACTACTCTTTTAAGTTCCGCGGACCCTCCAAGTGGGGGTATACAAGGGGGAGCCATTGCTTTGGGAACTCATAGCTCAAGACCTCTCAAGTGTATCAAGCATGGTTGTACAGAGATGCAATTTAGGGTTCATTTGGTGGAGCATACCGGCACAAGAAGGCGGTTTCCGTACAAATCTTCTGAAGCTGACGGAGTGTTCTCGCAAGGAAGAGATTTGGAGAGTTTGAAAGCCATGTGACGTTCCTGGACGAGAAATGCTACGCAAGAACCTCAAATTTGTAACATTAGAACCCTGAAGTCAAACTGCAAACGCACATATCCATAGACCAAACTCCTAGGGCTTACAGTCTCCATCCCAACAACGCCTGATCCTATGCACGTCCTCAACCTTTCAGCTCAATTAGTCAAATCGTGAGGCTTAAATCCCAACTTGTAAGCAGAAACCTGAAACCTGAATGGTACAGGTCAATCCCCCTACAGTAATGATTTCAGTAATGGCCCCTAAATAAGGAGTCTACAAAGCCTTGATATACGTACAATAGTCTTTCGTGCTACCTATTACTGGGTGAGGGATTGACCCAGTGAATGGTATACACTGAGCAGGCTCGAGGACATTGACCTGCCCCTACACGAGCTGCGCCGGTCAAAGCCTTACGTGGACAGGTTGGCAAAAACAAACATGCTTACTGGAGATCCTTACAGGGAACTTCAGCAGGAGTATAAAAGCAATCTAGGTATCATGCCATTTGCGAGTTCATGCAGGGAGTCGTGGATGCAAAGCTTGCGTTTGTTGCGGTCATTTGTACCATGGTAGTTTGCAAGTATGTGTGTCGGTTATTGCCCATGCCCGCCCGATGCGTGAATGACCATTGCTATGAACCATGGCAGGAAACATGCCCGAAACCCAAACCTGACAATGGGTCACAGCACAACACACCTTGCATGCTATGGCTTGGGTTCATAGATCATGCCATAGCTGCACGCTCTCCCTGTATACCCCCTGCCCGTTCACGACGAAGGAACCAGCTGTAGGCGCCAAGAAGATTAGAAGCGGCACGCTGCCGCAGTTGTTGAGATGTGAACTCATTGATCGAGTCTTTGGCTACTCGGGAAAAAGGGCACCCCACCTTCAAAACCACAGCAGGAGAACCACGGAGACCCTGAGAAAGGCCCAAGCGCAGCTTCCCTCTCCTCCCATCCCAGCATGGGCTATGTTTGACCTCGAAATTCCCTACTAAAACCCTGATATGGGTAGATTAAGAGGCTTCTGAGCTCTGATAATCCATCCTGCACAGTCCGAGGCGCATCCTAGGAGGTGAAATCTTCGACCGTGACGAGCGGCTGAGGCTAAGCCCTGGGGCATCTCCCACAACTTGAGGTTTTCGGGCTTAGGGGAAAGATCATGCTGAGAACCTACTGTGGTTGCCAACGCCCCCGCGAACCGAGCGGGCTGTCCCTACACTAGCACAGATCATATGAGATGTAGTCTATGCTCCCTCAAGGGGATTCTATAGGGGATTATAAAGGGGTTATGAAGGGGGATTCTAGGAGTGTAGATTATAGCTCATATGCAGCCTCACAACTTCCCTGGTTTCATTCTGTAGGTCTGATTCGAGCAGTTGGGCAGTGAAATCTCGCGCTTATGGCCACCCTGCCTCTCAAGAAAGACCCTTGCCGTACATACTCCCTAGAGTCCTAGAATCCTAGAATCCCACTTAAGATAGAATGGAATTCCCCAAATCAAAATAAGAGCCCTACATACCCCACATTCTATCGCAACCCCGAACAAGCCCTGCAACCAACATTACGTCGTTAAAGGCCCCAATGCAAAGGATCACACCGCCCCAAACTTACGAGCAGTTGCAGTAAACAGAAAATTGCAGGCTGTGCGTGACCTAGCCACTCTTGAAGTTAAACACTTGATGTGTTGAGTCGAGGGTGTGAGGTCTAGAGTCAAGAAGGCCAGACCTAACAGGCCCAGGCACCTAAATAACACATGTGACATGTTTGGGATCCAAATGGCTTCCTGCAATTATGGGTATTGTTGGCCTTATGCTGTTTAGGTGCGTGGACCCTTGGGGCAACCTATGACATGAATTACTGAAAGCAGGCTTGATGTCGTCGGACTTCATGAGGATGAGATCCTGAAGTCGCACGCTCACAGCCATGCGATTCCTAATTTATTTCAGGATTCCACTGCTTCATGATCAGCGAAGTGTTTAAAACCTAGGGTTTAGGGCTTGGTGAACATGTTCGTTCAAAGTGGTATGCGTGTTGAGTTTGTCAGGGTTTTGTGCTAAAGGTTTTTGGTCAGTAGGCAGTTCGAGCTCTTTCTGACAGGATTTGGGTTTGTGGTTAGAAAAATGACCCTGCATCTAGACACCTGCTCCAAGAAAACATGGACAAGTGGCCGTTGTGGGAGGCAATCCTAGGGATGCTCTAGGGAATTCCTGAAGTCAATGTTATGGCTACCAGCGGGTTCAGGATTCAAATTGAGGCGCTGTACCCTGAACAAGAGACCTCGGAAACCCAGGCGCTTGCAAGACCGGAATGAGTTCTCCGAGGATGAAATCTTCAGGCCCCAGCAGCTTTCGACTTGCTTCACAAGAGGTTTAGGGTTTACATAACCTTATATAACCCCTATGTAACCCCAATAATCCTCGTAGATTGTAGTTTCCAGCTGCTTTTCCAAGATTATCCCTATATATATATATATATACCTAATATATACAGTAGTGTTTTCCTCTTCGAGCCCAAAGTGAAGAACCTTAGCAGCGTTTAGCAGGGACCTGGGGTTCCCAACAAGTCAAGCATGAGTCCATGCTTCATAGGAAGTGTGCGGGGGCTGCTGTACAAAACTCACGATTTTGTTCCTTTTGATGTTGAACATTGTATGTGGACTCAGACTAGGGGAGCAGACGCTTTTGCTGTGAGTGGGACCGCATGTATCAGACAACTTGCACTAAATCCAGCTACTCAGCCTCAGACCAGCAGCTTTTTTGGGGGGAGTCGTCAAGCTGCCACAGATCGAGACAGATCATGTCCTGCACAATGTGCGTATCTTCCTTTGAGACCTGATAGAAGACAGCTTGTTCTTGGGAACTTTGAAAACTCCTTGCCTGGACTGTCGTAGACCTCCTTCAGGCCATTCCTGCATTTCTGTCGTGTGCACCTAGGATGGTTGAGTGTGTTGCCATCTTGGGGAGAGTGCCGAGCTGATGAAATAATTTGATTCCCTCATAAACCCGGAACGCGCTCACATTATTGTAAAGCCCCGGACCCTACAACCAAGAGACCGCCAAAGCTCTAAACCCTAAACACACGTCTCCTGGTGGAGTACAGCGTCCTTGGAGCATTTATTGCCAACGGGATGATTGTGAATAGGAACCGCCGTGGGTGTGGATAGCAGCTCGGCTGCGCGTGGATCTAGTGGTCCTTTACCATGGATGGGCAGGTGTAGAAGACACGATGAAAAAAGAAAAAGCGCGCGCGTATCCCTAGCCATTGTGTTTAATGTTATTCTAACGCGAACCTATAGTAGCCTTAGACACACTTTGCCTCTACTCCGATCAACAGTACCACTGACCTTTTGCAGGTCCACAGAGGCAAAAGCATAATCACAAAACCCAGAACCATCTGAGTCGTAGTCCAAAGCCCTTAGAGGGGATATGGGGAATTATAAAACGGGATTTCTATAGGGGTTATTCAGAGAATGCTGTTTTTTTTTTTTTGCACTATAGCTCATATCATACTTATTTCGGGGTAGTAACAGGCATCAGAAAGACACAGCACCGCCAGAGTTTACTGATGTTTAGCTCATCTCCCCTAAGCCCTAAACCCTGGACTCTTACTAAGGGAGCCACAAGGAGTGTAGATTTAGGCCCTAAATCTCAAGCTTTAAACCCTAGCCTGCTTTGCCAAGTATTCAGGCAGACGGAAAAGGATCCGATAAAACACACTTAAGCTAGCTCATTTCGATGCAGTTTGGAGAGCGCCGGATTCGATGTGGAAGACCTCCACAGGCTTGATGGCCATCACGGAAGAAGGGATTACCCAAAGGATCCTAAGCATCTATATAGTATAGTGACTAGGGAGTTATAAAGAGTGGTTTGGGCTAGTATCCCCTATATGGGTACCAGGATCCTTTGGATGTGAATACCTTAGTTGAGGTTGAAATGGACTCTCGCGTCCGGCCAAAGGCCTGTACGTCAACTCGCGCTTGTCTTGTTGCTCTACATCTGGGCTACTTGTGATTCTGAATGAGCATCTTGTACGAAGCGCCATTGATGTGTAAGCAGGATTTCTCGGTGCCTAGCTGTTTGGGGAGTTTGCAGGGCGTGTTGATGATAAGATGATCGCTGACCCTCCGCCCCGAATCTAAAATTAGCAACCTATAGTCGCATGATAGTTGCAAAGTGGAGCGGCTGGGTTACCAAAACTCTCTTGCTACAAAAGCTTTCACAAAGTCGTTGCTCCTAGGAAGTTCCTAAGCGCCGAAGAAGTCCCTTTAAGGCATATATGGTAGTTTCCCTGATTATGTGGACACCAATATGGACCCCAAAAAAACTATAGTCCTTACTATGGGGGCTCCCAACAAAGCACCACTAATTTTGGAAACCCCCATATAGAGATATATAGAGTTTATTGGCCCAGACCAAGCTTGCTTGTCCTTGCAACCTTTCAGGTTTAGGGTCGCGCTGGAAGAAATCCGCTTCATAGCTCGAAGATCTTGACGAGCTAGGTGGCCCCAGTACCTCGACCCCCATTACCCTACCCTTTTTTGAGGGTACCTAACTTTGTGTCTAGTATTCTATATACAAAATTAGGTACCTTAAGAGGGGTAGGGTAAAGAGCTCTAGGTAGTACAGGCCATACTTCTGCTTTACTTGTAGTTGGATCCATGATCGTCCTTTCTATGAGGTTCGGGTACTGGAGGTCCTTGGAGGGTCAGGGGCACTTAGTAAGTAGGTTAATCATGGGGATAATTAGGGTTACTACGTGTCTTATAGGGGGTATTAATCTACTTACCAAGTCCCCCTGACCCTCCAAGTAAAGGTGCTGGAGTTCCCTAAACCCTAAACCCAAATAGTAAACCCTAAACCGCAGCCTCTGGAGTTCCTGGTGCTGAAGCCGAGGAGTTCCTGATTTGGAGTGCTTATTTAGCGGGACCCTGTAATCTAAGGGTTTAAGTGTGGGCCACCAATATGGGCCATCAGGGTTTTTAAGGGAGATTCTAAGGACCCTTAAGGGTACATATAGGGTATATAGTAGGTATAGGATCCCAGGGCTAAGGGCCCATAATCGTGACCCAAACCTCTATCCAGACAAAACCCTTATAGAGCCCTCATACAGCCGGCATATTCACAGGTAGTCCCTAGTAGTCCCTACATTTAATTTCCTCCATCAGGTACAGAAGCTCTCCTGAGGCTCCTGGAGAGTAAGGGACCTTCCACCCTGTACAGCACTTTGGGAAAATTAATGTTATCCCTCATTTGTGTTACCCTAAACCCTAAACCACAACCTGTTCATGAGGAAGCTTGGAGGGCCTTGAAAATTGCCACGACCCCCGACCGATTTACACAACAATGAGCGTGTGGGCTTCAGGGTTGAGGGTTTAGGTTCAAGTTTCTTTACCTAGACATACCACAAATTCATTGTGCCAGGCGTGTCCATGGTGAGAGCACCTTCGCGCCGACTGAACTGCAAAGGCCAAACTTCAAAACCTTGCCAAACTACCCTCAGTGCCTACATGAGGTTTTCCCAAATCAGGGGTACCCTTTGGGGGGTCCCCATAATACGGGTCATGCTATTTTGGACTCTTTATTGGGTTCCCTTATTTTGAGAAACTACCGCATGGCGTGCACCAAGGCACAAAGTATCTATGCATGGATCCTTGCAGACCCCTGTTTTCCAAGTACCTGCATGTTTTGGACATGGTAAGTGCACGGGCATTGCCGTGTCTAACTAACCCTCTGCCCCTAATAGTCAAACCCTCACCACCCTAATGCTAAGCATTCCCTACTCGTGCATATCTGAATAGAGCAAGGGGTATATGTGATACCAGGGGTGGGTGGGAAGGTTCAAGATTGGGGGAGAGGATTAAACAGCAGTTTCCCCAAATAGAGGGACGCCAAAATAGATCCCGAAATATTAGAATCCTCATTGTAAGGACCCCTATCAAGCCTTGATTTTGGGAAACAATCAAATGATTAGGTATGCCAGCAGGCTTGGGACAAATTTGCGGAGTCTTCGCTTGCAGTTCTGCTTCTCAATGCTGCCACCATGCGAGAGGAGCATGCGTCCCCACGAATATTACCAGCGCAAAATGGTTCACAACCATCATGTGAGCCACCCCATAACCAGCTGTTTCAGTCATATAGCCCCCCTTAGGCAGATAGAAGATGCGGTATATGGGGATCTTATTTTAGCATACCCAAAGCCATATTCCATCTACTTAAGGGGGACTATAGACTATAGCTCTATGCCACCCCACAGCCTTCTTTGAGGTATGAAGGTTTTCTGTCTCGCCATCGTCGCTTTTCTTTTTTGCAATGGCAGGCTCCTGGCCCTGGGATTCACGGAAGATGAGATCATCAGGCCCATTGCTGGGAGAGATTCCCTGCTTTAGGGTTTAGGGTTGTTTATATGGGCCATAGTCTAAACTCCTTAAAGGGGACTATAAAGGGGAGTAGTTATTATAGGGGGTCATTAAGGGGGATACTAGGAGTTTAGACTATAGCTCATATATTGCCCAGGCTTAAGTTCATCCCAAACCCTGCATTATTCCAATCTACCTCACCTTTTTTCCAAAATACACATATAATCCCAAACAATGCGAGAGTCTCTTTGACCCCCCCAGTCGTGAGACCACCCAAAAAATTCCAACAATGATGATACGAATACAAATAAACCAGAACATGAAGCTTGAGGAAAAAAGTACAATCAACAGAAACAGCAAAGAGTACCCATGATGATACTGACAAAATATTCAATAGAAGTATACTAACGACGATGATACTACTGAAAATAATCCCCAAACCCTAAACCCTAGACCCCGAATAAACCCTAAACCCCTAAACCCTAGACCCCTAAACCCTAGACCCCGACTAAACCCTAGACCCCGCATAGAAAATGATAAGACAAGCCCATCGCTTTCAGGCGCCTTTGCGATGGGACAGGCTTCGAGGACCATGAGCTTCGAAGGCCTGTCGATGAGAGCATAGGGCTTAGGGTTCAGGGTTTAGGGGTTTAGGGTTTAGGGCTTAGGGTTGAGGGATTTAGGGGTTTAGGGTTTAGGGGTTTAGAGTTCAGGGTTTAGGGCTTGCCCCTCCAAACCCTTATGCAAAAAAGGCGTAGCAACCCATGTACTTGTAATATCTGCCTGTGGCGTTATATGGCTACTTCACTTTTAACTTAACGGCTACATGGGTTTGGCATTTGCAGCGCCTTTCCTGTGAAACGGAGCATCTGTCTGAGCCGTTTTGCGCTTTCTCTAGTACTCAGAGGGTCAGGGGATTTAGTAAGTAGGTCACTAATGGGGATGATTCGGAGTACTATATGGATTAAAGGGGTTATGAACCTACTTACTAAGACATCCTGACCGTCCAAGTAACCAGGCTCGAGCTTGCGGGCTTCTTCTTGGCGAAGCTGACGCGGTCGGCGATCCCAGCAGTCAGAATTCAGGCTTTAGGCGCAAGGGCGCTAAAGAACAGGGGCTTAGCGTTTAGGGTTAAGGGGTAGCCGTTGAACTCCGCAAACAGCAACATACCACCGATAGAGAGCATGATGGAGAAATGGCTCGGTCTTCCTCGACTGTTTATATAGTGGTATTATGTTTGTTGGGTGCATACTTTTTTCCTCAGGTCATCACGTGGCCTCGAACACTTCTGCCCCGAGGCGAGTTTTCGGCACCAGCAACCCCACGAAAGAGGAGGAGCAACAGTCGAGGGCTGAGGTCACAGGGAGTTGAGTTCGTAAGTATGGGCTCTGGATATTCTGACTGTAGGGCATACATTAGCTGAGCACTTGAAGTGCATGTTTCCCACTTACGCCTCTTTTCTCTGAGGGTGGCAAGAACATGTTGGACATCCTTTCTTAGGAAGGAAGGCCTGGCAGTCGCCATAGGAAGGTCAAAACCTTTGATTTGCTGGTGCTTGAGTGATATCTGAGTACATCTACAAAATTGCTTTCGGGAATGTTGGGGGGATCACCCTAAACCCTAAACCCTAAACCCTAAACCCTAGAAGTTGAGCTTCCTCAGAGGCCGCTCCGGAGCAACTCGATGGTCATGGACAGCGGGCAGCGAAGGTCAGGAGCCCCAAGGTGAAGATTTCTGGAGAACATTGAAGAAGTGGGGTCCGTTTACAGGGGGCTATGTAGGGGTGCTCTACCGGGGCCCTAAACCCTAAACAACCCTAAACCCTAAACCCTAAATCATATTTCTTCGGTAGCCTAGCGACAAGGTTAAGCATACAGGAGGGCTACCTTTCAAAGGGCTCAAAAAGGTGGGATGAAGCAAGGTGGGGCATAGGAAATAAGCTCCAATATAGTGGTGTATATACTAAGGACCCTTTGACCCAACTGCCTTCATCCCACCTTTTGAGCCCCCTGAACGTTGTTTTTCAACTACACATCCTTTGCGATCCCAACGGGTGATTCTACAGGGGCCATCGGAAAATGGGATAACACTGGAAAGATGATTATACCAACTTCCTTGAAGAGGCTGTAAACGGCGAGGGTATTGGGGGATGTGAGGAGCCATGGTATAGCAATTTGTTATGAATGTTTGCCGTTTCTGGATGGAAGTGCGCAGGCCTGTTTTCGAATGGTTCTCGGAGCACTCTTGTGTAGAAGGATGAAGAATCACCAGTATTTGCCCCTTACAGTCCCGATCAAGTTGCAGCATGAACTTATCCAAATGGATGGTTGTCAAAATTATGGTCCCTTTTTTGGGTACCCTAAATATTGGGTGCCGTATTATAATAGAAATCCAAAAAAGGGACCATAATTTTGACAACCACCCAAATCCTTCTTCTAATTTCTCCAGCTTTGGCTGGGGTGATCGATGACCCTGTGCACAACCCTTCTAAACCCTTTTGCAGTGACTAAACCCTATAAACCTTATAGCTAGACAAGTGAGGGACGGGATGTGCCTGCTCAGAGAGCTTTTCGACTTAAGCAGCGGGAAGAAGGCGCCAAGAACAAAGAAAAAAACATAGATTATTGGTTAAATATTGCGGGTATATTGAGATAATGAAAAAGAAAATGCAAGCTACCATAGTATATTGGGGTTGTATTGGGATAATGCAAACTAAAATGGAAACTACTATAGCATATTGGGCTTACACCCTAAACTCCAAACCCAAAACCCTAAGCCTTACACCCTAATATGTATACATATATATAGAATATACATATATATATATATATTATTTTTCACAGATATCTATATCTATACCTACATACATATATATAGAAGCTAAGGCCGAACAGCTCTCAGTTGAAGAAAGCCCTGCGCAGGCCAGGCCTCTGGGAGCCCAAAGCTGCGAATCAGAAAGTTTAACATAAAGGAACTTTACTGGGAACACCAACCCAGACCCCCTAAAGGATCCAAAAAATGGAACCCCCTAATCTTCCCCTAGTTCCCCCAGTGTAGTAATGGGTTCATATTGGGGGGGTTCCATTTTTTGGATCCTTTAGGGGGTCTGGGAAACAGGGAACCTCAAGAATATAGTAGGAATATAATAGGAATATACGTACCAATGTCCTTGTATTCTATTATTGTTTAAGAGTATTCTATTATTCTTTAACAGGGGGTCATGTGAACCAATGGGATTATTGTAGGGGTTACTAAGGGGGATACTAGGAGTTTAGACTATAGCTCATGTAGAGCTTTGAAGGGGATTTGGGGTTTTAGGGTTTAGGGCTTAGGGGTAAACCCTAAACCCTAAACCCTAAACCCTAAACCAGGATGATATACGGGGGGTGTGGGTTACAAAGGATTTTACAGGGTTCTGGGTCGAGGCTTCAGGGTTTACAAGCAGCAAGGGCTCCTCTCGAAAGGATTTTCGTACATAGGGGTCTACATTCGGGTCCCTTGTTTCTGGGAACCAGCGAACGAAAGGCTTTATCGGGGCTGGATAGGAAAATCTGAGATAAACGTATTTTGGGTTTGGAGCTAGAATTTTCATTTATGGAAATACTCCTTTGCAGATCCTTTTGCTCGACGCTCAATAGCGAGTTCTGCATAGGCGGTGTGCTTGTGCTTTTTGGGCAGTTGGCTGCAAACCCCTTCACATCAGGGGAAGCTTTAGTGGCAGCCAGTTGTTTACAGGCGGGTAGTCTGTGATAGGACTTCTATGCCATGCAGTTTATGGTTTAGTGGCACTTGTGGGAGATGGCTTTCAGTGAGGATGAAGACTTGTGAATCTGGACAAAGACACACCAGCTGGGGGTCTGTTTGCGTGTAGTGTAGAGGCCTAAAGACGTATGGGGATACATAGGGGTCAGTTGGAAGTTATAAGGGGCAGTCTATGAGGTTTAGGGATCTTGCCCCAGGAATGGGGAATCAAACGGAAAAGAAAATCGAATGGACACCCGGGTATTCTAGGGGCTTATGAAAAATCACAAATATTATGGTCCTAGATTCCTTTGTATGCGTATAGTTTAGAGTACCTGCAAGAAACCTCACCATGAGATTGGTAAGTATATTCAGATCCAGACAGTACTGATTGGAAGGATCTCCAATGGGATGAATACCAGAGAGCCCGCGACTACAGTCACCCTCAACATGACGTGTTCCTGGAGTGACTTCGGCTATGTGGTGAGGGGATGAAAACCAACGCCCATCCCAAGGAATGGCCCGCTCAGGGTGCTCTTATGTTGTCAACTGCGGATTTTCCCTTCTGAGTGATAGGCTTTATAAGCCCCCCGCTTGGTCACTTGAACCTGCAGCCCGAAGCAGCCCTCTTGGTCAGCTGAACTTGGCACCCTAAGCCCTCGTACTCCCTAAACCCTACATCCTAAGCCCTAATTAAACCCTAAAA
Organism: Symbiodinium pilosum; assembly: GCA_905231905.1. Classification (NCBI taxonomy): domain Eukaryota; class Dinophyceae; order Suessiales; family Symbiodiniaceae; genus Symbiodinium; species Symbiodinium pilosum. Next base: position 106,320 of record CAJNIZ010015446.1, read on the forward strand.
TCCTAAATGCTATACCCTAAAACCCTAAACCCTAGATCCTAAACCCTAGATCCTAAACCCTAGGTCCTAAATCCTAAACCCTGAACCCTAGAACGCAACCTTGGGCTTCGAGGCTGACATCCGACGCGCATCTCCTCAGCGATGACGACCACATGAGGCGGGCAAGGGCGGAGAGTTTGGTTTCCAAGTGATTTAAGGGTTTTAGAGTTTATGGTTCATGGTTTATAGAGTGTAGGGTTTGGGGTTTTAGGATTTAGGGTTTTAGGGTTTACAGATCACTCCTCCCTGAAGGCGGCTGCATCTAGCTTTGAATGTCTCTTCTATGCTCAGGATCAGCCAAACTTCCCAAACATGAAGTATGAACCGCATGAATTATGATGTTTTTTTTTTAAATACGTGTAAGAAACACTATAATTCATGAAGCCCTGACATCTGAAACGTAAACAGTTTGCCACTGAGCTGTGCCAAGGCTGGCTGACTGCGGGTTGCCAGTGGAGGAAATCACCAGGCAGTGGATTTGGGGGATTTGGGCTTAAGGCGGTTTAGGGTATAGGGCCGGAGGGCTTGAAACTTGAAACTTGCTTGGATCCTGATAGTGGCGCCTCTAGAATACAAGCCCCAAGGACATAGAGATTCCATTGTCCTAGGTGATATCAGATTGAAATACCATGTGCTCGGCAGTGCCAGATTTCCCTACTTATGACAGAGCCTAACCCTAAACCCAAAAGGGATTGGTTGAGAAGCCCAGGTAAGTCGCCGGAAGGGCCATTTGGCGAATTTAGGATATCTGTTTAGACCTCGTTTCTATGAAACAAGTTGAACTCCTGGAGAATTCCAATCTATGCACAAAGCACACACGCTGGGAAAGAACCTCCTTTTGAGAAGTTATTGTCAGTGGTCCCCGCATCCGCACCCACCACTTTTGATCACAAGGGATACTAGCAATTCTTGTGGGGTACCCGTATCTTCTTACTGTATCATTCTTGATTTTCCCATTTTAGTACCGTTGCCATATAGTGGGTGAGGGTGTCTTCATATTACTCCAAAAAAGGAGAATGAAGTGGAAACTCAAACATCTCAGAAGCTGCAGTTCCTTTTCCTCCACACCCTAAACCCTTCCAAGTGACAAAATCGGCCAGGCGTATCTCAACTGGTGAAGGGTTCTCGGACATTGAGCTCTTCAGGCCTCCAGCGGATGGGTTTCATGCATTCTTGCTATTTAGGATAACTGTAATTACTTCTATTCGATTATTGTTAGTAGTGGTGGTGGCAGTAGTAGTAGTAG
>CAJNIZ010015446.1:107649-125389 GCA_905231905.1 Symbiodinium pilosum
AGTAGTAGTAGCAGCAGCAGTGGTAGTAAGAGTAAGTTTGTTCGTTTTCTTTAGGGTTTAGGGAGCATTTATTGTAGGCCTGTGGAAGTGGGCGGGCTAGAGTTTTAAGCGTGGATGTGGGGCAGGTTGTTGTCACTCTTTGGGACTTCTGCCGGCGCCCTAGTGGCTGGGTAAAGGCATGGCCCATGAACGGGAAGCGCACCGTGAGGCAAGCAAATGCGCAACAGGATCAGATCGTTAGACTACATGTGTACACACATTCATGTACCCCTAAACCCTAAGCCCTAAACCCATTGCTATACTTTCTCAAAGCTTCATCCTCAGCCTTGAGTAGTCCATGCCTTCCCTACCTAGACCTCTTTACCCTGCCCCTCTTTTAAGGTATCTAATTTTGTATACAGAAAAAACTAGACGCAAGGTTTGGTACCCTTACAGACGGGGTAGGGTATGGGGGGTCCAGGTCAATTTGGGCAAATGCCTCTGGTGAAAGGGCTTGGGTATTGGAAGGTTTCGACTTTTTTTGGCTTGATCTTCAAATTGGGAATGGGATCATCTTACTGTAGGAAAGAGAGTAACCGAAAACCATGACCGCTACGCCCTCTAGCTCTTCTACAGCAAGCATTTGGGATGGTACTACACATATAGGGCCCGGCGGGTAAACAAGTGCCACAGAAGAAGCCCACATATCCCCCAAACCCCAGAAGGATGGCAAGGAGAGCTATAAACCTGTATGCAGCCCAAGGGTCCAAGTTCCCTATAATTCGGCTCCTGAGTTTTGGGTAACAGTACTTGTAGTACAGGTTTTGGGTAAGTATATGATTATTGGGTACTTGGACCCCCTTAAGCCCTAAACCCTAGACCCCAAGCCCATGGTCCAGGCTGAGTTCCGCAGGCCTTGGCCAATCTCTCAACAGGTTCATCTGCTGCTCGGGGTTTTTCAAAATTAGGGGTACTGTTTTGGGTCTCCATAACAAGGATTCTAGCATAGTGGTGTCTATATTGGGGTACCCTTATTTCGCAAAAGAAGTTAAGAGTTTAGCATTTAGGCATCTGCAATTTTGAGGTTCAGGGACATCCTTGTGTACCCCAGTTGTCAGTCCTGAACCTTACACTCTAACTTCCCATGACCTCCCAAGCAAGTCTCGAATTTGTACCGAAGCTTCAGCACCCAGGGTTCACAAGAAAAGTTCTGCAACTGCTCTCCATGCCCTGTGCGGCTCTGCAACTTCATGCAGTTTCGAGTTTGGGGGTAACTTTGGGGCTTAGGGGTCTCATAGTACTTGCTTGCGCGTGGAGTCTCAACTTTTTATCCAAGATCTAGAGCCCCCACCAAACCTCCCAAAGCAGTCATGTTGCGCCCCTGATCCATATAGAATGGGAACATGATTTGGGAACCTCTGGAAGCCTACAGAAGCACGGTACACCAGTCCTGTGTTCATTCCAAGCAGAGAGTCTCTCTTCCTAGGACGAGCTACTAATTCCCGGAACCATGGATAGCGCTACGCGAATGTAACGCAAAAGGTATACGAGACATGGTGAGTTGACATGGCCCTTTACATGCACTGTCCCATGCAGCTGTTCTACATCATAGACTTAGCACTTTTGGCATATCTAAATTGTCCCTAGTACTGAGAAACTGGTTTGCGCAGTATGCATATATCATTCTGAGCGGCTTTGAAAGACAAACTTCAAGCTCCCAATGAACGAGCCGGGCTGAAGAGCTCGTGCCAGATACTTTAATGTGTCAATTTGTAGCCCCTCAACAAAACTCCGAAGGTGCAGCCCATACTGTTGGCCATTCATCACAGCAGGTGCGAAAACCCGACCAGAACAGAAAACCATGATGCCGTAATGCAAGCCGGGTCTTATGCCTTGAGGTCAGAAAATCTTTCTTGGGGATTGTCCTAAATTACTGTCAATACGGGGTCCCATATTTAGGTTCCTATTATAATACGGGGTCCTATATAAATTTCCCCCCATTTTGGGAACAGTAATTTAGGGAAACTTCCTTATGAACATGGTCTTAACCTATGCACAATTGCAGATTGGCACCCAGCATCAGCAACATGGACGATGAAGACCGGGAAAGGCAATCCAACAGTAGGTTTCGGTTTGCTAGGCGATTGCTATTCAGGGGTTGTGGTGGGCAATTCGAATTGACGAACATCTAACCTACTCCCACAATCATTTGTGTGCAGGGTGTTGCAACTAGAGACTTACCCTGAGGCTCCAAATAGCCTAACTTGGGTCACGTTTATAGATTTCGGGGCCAGTGTAGGTCTTATTTATAGACGTGGAGCCCGAGGGTTACAGTGTGGAGATGTCCTCAAGTCAAGCTCAGCTGGAGGTGCAGTCACAGCAGGGAGCTCACAGGGTGACTACTTTCTAGAGTGGGGCCCTATCTTTACAAGGTCAACCGTCCGGCTTCAAGGGGAGGTCGCGAGCTAGAAGGCACCCAGTATTTTTTGCAGCACACAGGAGAATGTAGAAGTATGAATAATGTGTTGTATCATCCCCTCGTAACCCGAATGTTTGTAGTATAATATACCCGACAACACTATTCTGATTTTTGGAGCCCTTTGGTTCTGCGTGGGTGGATCAGATGACAAATAATTGAGTGTGGCAGTTGGTGAGGAGTTGGGACTGGGGAACGGGCTGGGAAGACGACATAAGGATTTGCAGAATTCTACGCGTGTTTGTTACAACCATGTGCGACTTTACAGACAGACAGACATTGCAGATTCTAACTTCTTCTGAAGGTAGATGACGCTCCAAATCTCGGTCCCCTGTAAAGGATTAGCCGTCTTTGCGGGTCGCCTTCACATGTTCTATGCCTGCTCTGAGAAGTCTAAGCAAGAGGCACTCACTATGAATTTGAAACACTATAGGGGGTCTCATTCCATAGGGGTTATATATGCATAATGGAAAAGAAAATGGAAACTACTATAGGGTTATATTATATTGGGATTATAAACCTTGCCACGGGACTTAAGGACCTTTACAAGCTACACTATCCTGAGACTCCGACATGCAAAGCCAACAACTTCATCCCAGCAAACTGAAACGCAAAAGGGGTTAGGGGTTTACAGTTCCCCTTAAGTAGATAGAATATGGCTTTGTGTATATCTATCAAAGGATCCCCATATACTGTACCCCATGTTCTATCTGTTTAAGGGAGACTATACAGTCTTCTGTCTCCTAGCCCGAACTTGACAGGCTCGAGAGCTGCGGCATACCAGTGGAAGAGATCAAGAGGCCGCTTGCAGCCCAATGTAGACCCCTAATCAATGAACCCCCTCTTTTTTAATGGCCTTAATATTAGGATCCCTATTATAATCCCTATTAAGGGGAGGGGGGTTGTTAATCAGGGGTCTTCATTACGAAGCAGTCTTGACGTTCGGCACCCTTGGTTCAATACGATCTTTGGTAGTTTCCCAAAATAAGGGACCCCAATATGGACCCCAAAATAGTCTAATCCTTATTATGAGGACCCTCAAAATGGTACCCCTGATTTTGGTGGGAAATCCCCATCTACAGCTGGATTCCGGGACTTCATAGGTTGGGGACAGTTTGTAAGCAGGCGCAAGATGCAATTCATAATATAACCTTATACGTACCCTGACTTGCGGGGGTGTTGGGGAGGGCGGTGTTGGGTCCATGTTCCTTAGAGAAGCAAGGCATTGATAAGCCCAAAAAAGCCCTTAATAAGCCTTAACGAGAAAATGGGTCTCAACTGAGTCCCAACACCCCCCTCCCCAACACCCCCCTAAGCCCCAACACCCCCCTAAGCCCCTATGATATATAGTCCCTATATAATCCCTATATAACCCATATAAACCCTAAGTGTTTGTGCTGGGGGTTTGGGGAGCCATGATGAGTAGAGTTAGCAATTGTTTGGAGGTCTTGCACCGTGTCTTGAGGTGGAGCGCGCGGCACCGAAGCGCAGTACAAGTTTGGTTGAGCAGTGTGGGGGGGGCCGTGGTTTTGTCTATGGGCTTCTTGCCTGATAGAGAGTCTTCTGTCCCAAGTATGACCATCCTGAAGTAGACAAATCAAAGCAGAACCTGTGGAGGGCATTTTCTGGACTTCCCGATGTTTAGATGCAATCCGCCTTAAACATGTCTTTGATGTGATTATTGGCAGCGCAGCCTTCACCCCAATCTTCAGGCGGACGCTCTGTGGAGAAGATTTCACGTTGGAGGAAATTGACAGGTCGGACGGGAGGGAAGCAGGGCGCGAGATTGTTAGTTTTGGGCGTTAGCTTCGTGATTCCTTGCGCAGGTATCTTAAGCTCATTGCTGTTATGCGTGGTGTGCTCTGGCCGTGAAAAGATCACAAATCTGCTTCCTTTCGTGGCAGGACTTGTGATTGTGCTAGTCGGGAAGTGAGATTGGAAAAGACTGCCAGGCCACAGGGACAGGAGAATAATACCCGTAGATCAGCTGGTGCCAGACGTAGGACGTAGCTATGCAGCGAGAAGTTTTCTTGCTTTCACCATCTCGGAATCATGGTGTTGGCTGCAGGATTCATGCGAGCGGCTTCTCTATTGATGCTCTTCAGAGGCTGGGGCTAAGCAACATGCTTGCCAAGCCTTGCCCAAGCTATAGAGCAAGCTTCCTACATTTGGTGCTTAGAAGCCTGTATGACACTAAGCAGCCTAGTGATGGTCTAGGACGCTAAGGTCATGCCGAATTTTCTAGCGGTTGTCTAGGCTTTTTTGAAATATTCTTAAATTGAAACATCATGACGCGGTAAGTTCACATTGCCGATCTCACCTGAATACTTCTTGGATGCTCTGCACGGATCAATGAGAATTGAGGCTATTAAAAACAAGCAAGATGTTGGAAATATTTGTTGGTCTCGACCTGCCTTCTTCATTGTTAACTAATTCCTACTTGGCCCCTTGCAAGTTTTGAAGAGAGGCGTGCACGTTTAGAAGTAAGCTTCCAGGATTTGAGGGCCCCGCCCGGAGTATTCATGTTAGATGGGAGCATTATCGCGGGGAAGCGATTTTGTTATGAGGACACCCACTTGCCGTGCCACTGAAGCCGCCAATCAGGTCTGTCATGGCAGAGGAGGACGTCTTGAATTTGCATTTCGCTTGAAGGTCAGGGGGTCCTAGTCATAGCTTTGTTTTCTATTATGCAAGAAAAGGAATGGAGGTTTGCATACACTGCACTCTTCGAGAGAACCCTATAAACTCTAAAGCATCGGCAGAATGACTATAAGGCCAGCTTTTGAACTTGTGGTCGTTTCTCGGGTCCTTGTACAATGCCGGCCCCACTACTTTGGAAACCTTAAAAGGGTTTAGGGTACAGGGTACCATAATTTGGAGAACCTCCAAATCTGCACAGGGTCACAGCATTACCCCATATTTGGAAATCTTGAAACATTCCATTTATGTGTCTGCCGCTCAGTCCACACTTTGAAGTTCATAGGTACTGAATCAGAAGATAGAATTAGCGACAAAGGTCCCGCAAATAAAGCTTTGACTCCAGTTTTCCAGATTTCGCTGCAGCCTACTTACACCTCTAAACCCTAAATCCTAAACCTTAAATCCCCCATATACCCCCCCTTTAAGGCGTTCAGACTACAGCTTATAGAATCTCAAGAAGCAGGCTCGAGCCTAGGGTTTAGGGTTTAGGGTTGAAGGGGGCACATCGTTTCTGGGAAGTTGGTCATGCTGAATGCTAATGGGTATTATATAGGGATTATAGGGTACATCTTGGGGTTATACAGGATAATGGAAAACAGGATGGAAACTACTATTTAGGGTTTGGGGTTAAGGGTTGTAGACCCATGATTAATAATCTCCCTCCTTGTAGGGGCCTTAATATTAGGATCCTTATTTTAATCCCTATTAAGGGGTGGGGGAGGCTGTTTATCAGGGGTCTGGGTTAGGCTTCCTGAATCGGGCTTTGGGGTGGAGAGAGTTGATAAGGGGCACGGAAGCCCAAAACCTGCCCATTAAAGAAACCTGTCGTGTTTCAAAGCAGGTTTTACGGGGCTCTGCTGTTGATGGAGGAGATCTTGCACCACCTCAAGTCCCTAGAGTCCTAGGAATTACAGTAGTTTAAGGCCCCAAGGTGGTGCAAGATTTCATCCATCAACAGTATGTTGGTTTGGATGAGGGGTCTGGGGCTTCTGAACAATCTAGGGGTACGAGCTGTAAGAAGCTGCCCTAGTGCATTGCGGTGAATTCATGACATGGATCATTGGGTGAGCCAAAAAACAGATGAATCTGTGGAGGGATGGTACCGTGAGTCCGTATGTTTCGTAGATGATATTATAGTATAGGATATGGGGTGTATGGAGATCTCATTTTAATATACCCAAAGCTATATTCTATCTACTTGAGGAGGACAATAATGCCCTGAGCGACTAGCAACTTGCAGAGCAGGTTCTTTTGAAATGCGTCCTGCTGACCTACATGACAGGTCGATAGAATTATGGCCCCTTTTGGGGCCCTATTATAGTACGACCCCGAGCATTCAGGTTGCCCAAAAAGCGCGATGATTTTGAAAACCTACCTTGTAGACTGCGTTGGCTTGAGGAGGACAGCACGGATGATTCGAGCAGCGAGTTTCAGGGAGAAGTGCTTTGGACGAATCTTGGACTCGCCTTACCGGCCCTGGCCTGCTAGACTTTGATTTCTGCAGACAATTCGCAAATGCGATTACTATTGGTTGGGCCGTAGGATTATGAGCTGCCGATTCTGCCTGCCTCCGCACAACATGTTTGCTGCGTGATCGTCTGCTATAGGGGCCTCTATCAGGGCGTGAGGCACGAGTGTTCAGGACCAAGAAACTTTGAAGGAAGAGCCTTAACATGTTTTGGGGCATCTACTATGTGGGCGTTTCTGAAAGACACTTGTCCCTTCTTGGAGGCTAGGGTGTGGGTGTTCGAGGGTTTCCAGCACGAATGGCCGTCAGAGAACCATTCGGCATATACCAAAATGCTGTGGCTCTTGCTTTGGGGGCTTTTGTGCATCATTCGGAACCCTGAACCCTTCTCGGTATAGAGAGCGAGGGCACATGTTTCAAATGCCGAATGCCCATTTTGAGGTGAAATTCTTGGTCTGGATAGTACTGGATAGTGCATAGATATATATATATATTTATTTATTTATTTAAGTAACACTGTTTTTGCTGATATGAAGCACCCTACCACTTAACATGTTAACTGTGACCGCCAGTTTCTTTACCCTGCTGCAAGGAATATCAAATCTCAGGGGCAGGGTGTGTCATTGTTGTGTACCGAGGGGATAGGGTGAAGCGTTGCGCAGACACTCCGGGGCAGTTGCTACCATGCAGCTTGGCTTAGCGTGTAGGATTTAGTTCTCTGGACGGCGCTATTCTGCAGCTCGGCCTTTGGAGCATCATAGTTCAGGCCCGTTATATTCGGGCAAGTTTATGATACTGGTCCATAAGCCGCCGAAACTCCCAAGTTGTCCCAGCCAATCCGAGGAAAGTCAAGGCGATCACGAAGAAGGTTGAGATCTCCATGCCTTTTGCAGACGAGCTGGCAAAGCCGCATGGGCTTCAATTGGCTCATTGGTAGTTGGGGTTTTGCAAACATCAGGGATTGCTTTGGCGGTGCCCGGAATATGCATTATTGTCTTTTGAGGTCTATATTGTTGGGGCAACGGCTCCACCAAGTACAGCAGGGTGCTGTTAAGTACAAAACTTGAGATCCCCACACCCACTGATCGTGATATACTAAGAATGCTGAGGAACTTCAGGATTCACGGTTTTTGCCCCCCTTAAGTAGATAGAATATGGGGTATATAGGGATCTTATTGTAATATAACCCAAGGCATATTCCATCTACTAAAGGGGGACTATATGGTTGGGTGAAATGGCTTGGGTTGGGGCGAATCTGCTTGTCTCAGAACATTCGAACATCGAAGATGCAGGGTTCATCTGATCTGAATATACACCTGCATACCCAGCCTAAACCCTAAACCCTAAACTCAGCCTAGACACTAAACCCTACACTCAGCCTAAACCCTAAACCCTAAACCCTGGCTAAAGACGGACTGGTGAGGACCGCATGCTTTGTGGAGGGATTGCAGGGCTTCTCGAGGTTGCAAAAATGTTTGCGGAATATGGAGGGATTAGAGTGGTTAAACGGGTTTACAGAGGGCACAATAACTGATGGCATGTCCTCGTGTTCCTTGCCCCAGAGGCCAATAGTTCAGTTTCTAATTACTGTAACTGAGCCCAATAATCAAAGGAACCACCGGGTAACGAGAATGATACGCAGTCTTGGAAACCGCCGACCTGCGGTTGTTGTTGAAGTAATTTAACCCAAACATCTAAGCTAACCGTTTAACAGGTTCCCAGATCCCAAGCATGCAATAAGGCTTAAGCCACCCCCTCCACCATTGAAAAAAATGATGCATGATCGTGGGCAACTATACGGGCCCCGCAAACTCACTCCTCAGGATCCAGTGTTTTCTATCAGGGGGGACTTGGCGGAGAGTTGATTAAGCCTGTATTTTACATGCCAGTCAGTTCTGCCCTTTGCCATTTGGAATCCTCCATTTGAATTGACCCCACGACTATGGCCTGGTATTCTCCAATTACAGGAAAGGCTCTGCCGACCACTTTCACATCAAGGAACGCATGACATCTTGCAGAATCCATTGTATGGCGCATCAGAAAGTTCCGATAACCCCAACTCCAAAACCTAGGGTCCCTTTTTTTCGGGGCCTAGGGCTGATCAAAAATAGTTCTTACTGGTCTAAGCTGCCGGCGTCAAGTTTCCCATAGGTACGCTCCCGGAAACTAACATGGAAACCCCAAAAGGGTCCTATAAAGACTACAGTCCTTGTACAAGGGGGCTATATGGGTTTCCATGTTAGTTTGAGGGAGTGTAACTGTGGGATGGCTAGCGCAAATAGTGTTAAGAGTGAGGTTTCTGTTTCATGACAAACTTTGGGGGTTTCCCAAAATTGGGAGTGCCCTTTTTTGGGGGGTGCCTATAACAAGTACTATAGTATTTTGGGGTCTATATTAGGGTCCCACTTTTTTCGGAAATTACCAAATCTTAGGTGACATGCGGACCGTTACCCAGCAGACGGATACTCCTCCCAACAGTCAGCCCTATCATCCTGGCACTGAATCCTGTTACCCTTGCAAAGCCTTTTTACCATAGAGCCCTATCCTACGAATCGAGGTTGCTTCAGAACCGCTATGTCAGCTGTGGGCCAAGCTGAATTCAATCCTGCGTCTCTTCAGGGCATGTCAGCGTTTCCTAAACAAATTAGGGGGCAACAACCGTGGTAAAACACAAGCGTGTTTCGTTGGGTTTGAGCTATTGACCCTTGTAAAATGTAGTATTCCAGGCGCTTCCCAACCTGTGTTGGAGCAAGTGTAACTTGAATGCTGATTCGGATGGCGTCCATGCAAAGCTGCGTAGGTTATGTTCTGAGCCAGCACAGTGGCTTGGCGACAAAGCCACAGGACACGCATAGGAACTCAAATGCGTCCATGTTGCAGCGTGTGTAGAACGACTATTGCACCTATCGGTAGTTGCCTGGCTCATTGTAAACATTGTGGAGGTTTGTGCCGTACCTGATTTGACCTATACACCATGCTGGGTACGGTATTCTTCGAACTCCTTCCTGGTTCTCTGGAGCAAAGAAGGGATGATCTTCCTTACTTCCTACTAAGGACCAGTAAGACTCTAAGCTGCAAACCTGATCCTGCGATATCTGCATCAAGGCCATGAGAAGTCTGCTACGAATGCCATGCCCCAGCCTCATCAGCAAATGGGGACCAGTGTCTTCAGCACATAGGCTTGCTGCGGGCAGTCAATCCCTATGATCCGGACATAACCCCATAAACTGATCATACACTGGCACCAATATTCCTCCCCCCTCCCTGTTAAGCACCAATAAACGAAGCATTGTTGGGAAGCGCAGCGGATTGTTGCTCTTGCAGCAGGTACAAGAGGCCAGGAAGTGCTACGAGTAAGGTATCCTGTGTGGAGGCCCAAACCTTTCACTACCGAACAACCTTTAACCTATAAGCATGAAGCACCGCACCTGAGACATCTCAAGCGTCGCCACTTCTGAAGGATTTGCCCAGGGAGTACAATGGCTTGGCCCTGTCAACCTTCAGACTTGTACTGGGTTCACTGGCATCCAAAGGTCTGGACAAGTCCAAATCCTCGCTGGGTGATGCATGCCATGCGAGAGCTGCATGACCTCACCAATCACTGCCAAGACGCGAAATCAAGTGCTTGGATACTTCACTGCTCAGTGTCATAAACCCCAAACCCTACATAAATGATGAGGCTTGCAAATTGGGCTTCCTCATCGTGTGTCCTGCCACAATTCTTACAGGGCCTGCAGATACAGACTTCAAAATCAAAGTCGAAATTCTTTGTAACCCCCTCCCCCTACTATTTAACCACCCCACTCCCCTAATGTTAGATACCCCACAATGTGGCATGTTAGGGGGAGTCGGGGGTATGAATATCAGGGGCAGGGATTAGTCCATACTTGCATGACTCACAATAGTCCAGAACGTATCAGTAATGAGACATTCGGCAGACTTGCCAACAAGATGTTGCAACGGCTGCAGCGCAAATTTCTTACGTACACGTATGCCAGGTTTGAGGAATTCTGGGCTTTCTGCTGATGTTTGCTTTGGGCTTATGCTGGCGATGAGGAGCCACCTGCAACCCTAACCCTCAGACCATAGTTGTCAAACCCTAAACCCTGAACCCTAGTCCTAAAACATCCTAAACCCTGATCCCAAAACCCAATCCCCTTAAATAAAGAACAACCCCCCAATCCCTTAACCCTGCTCCTTACTCCCAAGTTCTTTCAGTGGTGGTTTGCCTAATTCCCCAACATAGACCCCCGAATACTATAATCCTCATTATGGAGAACCCCAATAAGGGAACCCTAATTTTCGAAAACCCTAAATCCTATATAACCCCTATAACCCCCTTCAAAGGCTCCCTTAAACCCTAATTTTGGGAAGCCCCCAAATCTCGATCCCTCCGCAGGCAGAGCCAATCTTTGGACGAGCTTCGTGCAGCTGCAAGCACGGAGCTTGGATGAGTGCAAATGAAGCCTGCTTCGTTTGGGATATATTGGGAGAATGGAAAAGAAAATGGAAACTACAGGGATTATAGGGATTCAAAAGGGGTTGTATAGGGATTATATTAGGGTGGTGTAGGGATAATGGAACAGAAAATGGAAACCACAGGGATTATAAGGATTCTATAGGGATTATATTGGGGTTATATTGGGGTGGTGTAGGGATGATGGAAAAGAAAATGGAAACTAAAATGTGTTATTTAGGGTTTAGGGTCAGGGGGGCCTTAGTAGGTAGACTTATAACCCTATAAGCCATATAATAACGCCAACTATCCCATTATCAACCCGCTTACCGGCTTACCAAGTCCCCTTGATCCTCCAAGTAGGTTGTAGGTAATATCTCGGGCTCGGGGTTTTTCATGGGTTCCCTTATCCCCCCCTTTACCGCCCACTTTATTAGAGCAATTATTTGGGCTTTCAAGGGGTGATTAGGGCTACTTGAAGCTAATATGGGGCAACTTGGGGGAGCCGCGGGTTGGTATGGGTTTTGGGTTTTGGGTTTTGGGGTTTAGGGGTTTAGGGTTTAGGGGTTTAGGGTTTAGGGTGGTAGGTGGTAGGGAACCCGTCAGTTCACGGTAGGGATTCGGGTTTCGGGGAGCGGGTTGCGCGCATGGGGTTTAGGGATAACAGTCCCTAAACCCGAAACTCTATAGTCCCCCTTAAGTAGATAGAACATGGGGTATATGGGGGTCTTATTCTAATATATTCAAAGCCATATTCTATCTACTTAAAAAAAGTGTATATAAACTTAGGGATTAAAGTTTCAGGCATAGACTTGAGGGGCCCAGGTCCGAGTCCCAGCTTGATGTGAGGGTTCAGGGGTGTTAAGAAGTTGGATTTCCCCAAAAATCGGGGTACCTTTTTGGGAGTCCCTGTAATGACGGCTATAGTATTTGGGGGGTCTATACATTGGGGTACAACTACATAGGGAGATTTCTTGAGGGCACTGGGTTCAGACCTTCCCTCTAACAGAAGTATCTGAAACCTGTGTCACGGGTCCCATTTCTGAGGTTCTTGTAAAAAGGGAGATGATGGTTTGGCGGCGCCTGGCCACGTCCCAATGTCAACATTAATCTGGAGGAGTGAGAAGCCAACGGGAGAATATGGTCTGGTCATCTTATGTTCCGTATTGAAACAGACCCCTATTTCTGCGCGCCGCCCAGACATGTAACCCTAAGCCCTGTGATTTGCACAGTTCATTCTCTGATTCAAGCGGACGACACCATCAGCATGCACTGAGCACCAGGAGGCGGACTCAGATGCTGATGTGTCCATCTGATCCTACATGCTAGGGTTTAGGGACACTGTGGATGACAAGCATGTTTGCTGTCATCGTAGCTGTTCTTACGCTAGCTATAGAAATTGGGATCTTGCTAAGTGTTACAAATTCACGCCCGTCAGTGGCATCCACTTCTGCAGTGCTGGCACACAAGTGTTCATGATTATGTCCGTGTTCTAGCCATTGCTGTCGTTCTTGTGGCTTCTATACCGTGCTTGGCACAAGTTGATCATTAGCTTTCTCAGCATCAAACAAAAATTCCCGGCAAGGTCACTGAGCTGAATGCCTTGGATGAACGCTTCAATAGTTTGATGCAAGCCAAACAGAACGCCAGTCATGCATTCCCCGGGGAAGCCTTCCTGCTGTAAATGAGACCTCCGCCCCTCGCATGGCTACATGCACCTCCCAGGCAGCGCAGCAGATGATCCCACTGAGGTTACCTTGGCAGAACTGGTGTTGGGCTCAGCCGCCATGAAGGCCTTGTCTTTCAAGGGACCCTAAATAGATCGCTTTAAAGGGACCCTTACATATACCTTTATAACCCCCTTTTAAGGGACCCTTAAATGTACCCCTATACCCCTGGTGTCAGTTCAGGGCTTAAGCGTCAGCGTTCCGGAGTCTCAGAGAAAGTCCGCAGCTTGTGAGCAGGTTCCAGAGGCTAAGGGTATAGTCCCCCGTAAGTAGATAGAATATGGGGTATATGGGGATCTTGTTATAAGTTACCCAGGGCCATTTTCTATCTACTCAAGGGAGATTCTAACCGGAAAACGTGGCTTTCGACCAATTGCCCGCCCAGATGACAAAGACTCAGCAGGGTGGGGCCACGAGCCTGAGGATCAAGATGTTTGATGCAAGGGACGGCTTGCTAGAGGCCAAATCTGACAGATTCTGGACTTGTGGAACCAATGCCATGGCGAATGAAAGCAGGTCTTTTTCTTTGGTGCTCCCCTCTGCACAGTGTAAGTTTGCACGCTCTATCATGATCCCGCTCAAGTTCTGGTATGTAGATGTCTTAAAACAACAGTTTTGGCGACGACAATGTCTACAGAGTCCTTAGCAAAATTAGAGTTCGAGTCTTCGACTTCTCTAATGCCCAGCTCGAACTTCGTGGAAGATGCTCATGAGAGTCGAATTTTACTTGGGAATGCTATACTATAGTCCCCATTATGGAGTTAGGACATGTCGAGATTGTATCCTCCTCTTGAATGTGGTCTTTTATCAGAGGAGAGAACTCGTATTGGTACCATTCGTATTGAATATGGTTACATCTTCTACGAGATGCGACTCATACAAGGTCCCCTTGATTTGAAAGCCCTCAGCTTGACCCTATGTGTTGGCACATTCCTGTGGCATGCTTGCTTATCGCACAGATATAGCACCCCCCCACCCCACACACAACCCTCATGTGAGGCACCAATATAGACCCCAACATACTCGAATCCTCTTTTTGGGGACCCTCCAAAAAAGGAAACCCCATGTTGGAAGCCACCTCAACCAGAAACCCTAAACCCTATATGTCCCTATATATCCCTATTAGACCCCCTATATCCCCTTTGAAGGGAACCCCCAAATCGAGCATCACCAGAAACCATCAAAGTGCTTGGCCCAGGCAAAGGCCATTGCCAAGGCCATCCATGCAGAGGTGGATGAGGAACATCTCAGCGAGGCATCACGCTTAGGGTTTAGAGTTTGGGGTTTAAGGTTTAGGGTTTGGAGTTTAGGGTTTGTTGGGAAAAGCTTGTCAGGAGTTCTGCTTGGCAAAATAATCTCTATACAAGCCTAGTACGCCCCGTAAAGGAAGCCCACATGGCCCCATACATCTCAAAGCTCTACGCGCGGCTGGGAGAACATCCTAATTGCATAGCGTAGATCGCCCATTAGCAGATTTGAAAGCTCAACCCTCCCAAACGCTACACCCTAAACCCTAAACCCCAACCCTAAACACTAAACCCCAAACCCCAACCCTAAACCCCAACTCTGAACACTAAACCCTAAACCCCTAAAACCTCAAACCCCTAAACCCCAAACCCTAGAACCCTCAAACCCCTAAAACCCTCAAACCCTAAAACCCCTAAACCCTAAACCCTAAACCCAGACCCCCTTCCCTGCTGAAGGCCACCGAACTGCTTCAGATGCTCCGTGCTCAGTTCCTGCTGCAGCTTCTGGAGGGCGCGGTCCACCTTGAGGAGCTACTCGTGGGATGGGTACCATAGGAATATGTTTAGTGGTTTAGGGTTTGGGGGTTTAAGGTTTTTAGGGCTCAGGGTTTAGGGATTTGGGTTATATGAGCATAGTCGAAAGTCTAATTGGGGTTAGATAAGGGATTATCGAAGGGATTATATTAATATGGGGGACTACTATAGGGGTGATTAATGGGGATATAAGTATATGCAACGGTTATATAGAGGTTACATAGGAACAATGGAAGAGAACATGGAAACTGTTGCAAGAGTATGTCTATTAATTATAGGTATGTAGAGGTTATCAGGGGTTACATGGAAGTAATGGACAGGAACGGGAAACTATTATTCAGGGCTCAGGGGGACTGGGAAGCTCGCCTGATGCTACGAGACAGAAGGCAAGAAGTAGTGTTCGCAGTGGTAGCAGTAGCAGTCCTCGCACGCAGACATACTGGCCGCTGTGTGTACTGCTTGTGGTAGAGCGCAGCCAATTTGGTGGAACTTGGCTGAGATTGTTAGTCTTTTGTTCATTGTTGCTACCATTTCTTTGGCTGTCAGTTTGCTCAACTTGGCTAGTATTTTCACGCATGCCTCGCCATCATGAGCTTCCAATGCCCGGGGCAGTTGGTCTGGGGTGCGCACTAGAATTTCCTGTTGTGTTGGGGAGATGTATTGGGCTTGAGCCTGCAGGCATGCTCGCCGTGAGTGTCTGCCAGCATGCCGCAAATCAGAAGTTGCTAGACACTGTCAAGGCAGTACGCGATAGCACCTCCCTACATGATCACCTCACTTGGCATGGAACTGCATACGTGTTCCTCTAAAGCGCTTGTGGTTTATCTTTTTCTGGCTCCAGATTCGTTTGAAGGAGCTTCAGTGCATGAAGGGTCGGGAGCAGGGTTTTCAGGTATATCCTAAACCCTCTACCCTAAACCCCAAACCCTCATTCAGGGGTGCTACATGGGGATTCTCAGCCTTTCTTGCGCTAGGACTCTGAGAAATGAGTATTTCTCAAACCTACGGGACGTCTTTTTGGGTCCCCTGCGTAGTCTCTATTTTAGCTATCTAATCCAGTAAACTGTCTATATGGTCTAAAAAGCTCCCATTGTGAAGCCTAGAAAATCAAACTTTGAAATGCTGGTCCCTAGCTAAACCATGTAGGCATCATATACTCTCAGAACCATATGATCCCTGTATGTCAAAACTTCCAAGGGTGGCGTTTGTAGAAAATTGTCCCAGATGCAATTTCAGATTTTGACAGCTTGTACAAAATCATCATTGTCCCTGTATCTCCACGCATGTATACTCCCCTTATACATCCCGAGGACCATCACTATGACCCTAAACTCTTAAACCCTAAGCCCTAAACCCCATAAACCCTAAATCCCGTAAACCCTAAACCCTATAAACCCTAAACCCTATAAACCCTAAACCCCTAAACCCCCTACACCCTAAACCCCCTAAATCCCCTAAACCGCAGGACATTCCAGAGCTTGGGGCGATGCTCACGGCTGTCGAAGGCATGGCACGGAATTCATTGGGAGAGCTTTGCAGAAGTAGTGTCCTGCTCTTGGGGAGTTTAGGGTCTCGGGGCCCTGGTTTAAGGATTACTTACTGTCTTTGGAATGTATCTTGAGTCATTGAGAGGACACCTTTTTGTGGATTCCTAATAGCAGGGTCACTGTAGAAATTACTCTACTTGGGTGATACATTTAGGGGATTTCTGTTTTCGGAAATTCCATCAAGCCCCCAACCTCGGTATGGGTTTCCATACCGGAGATCCAAAGGCTTGTTGTGCAAGGTATTCTTGCTTCTTTGGGCACATTCGCAGAAGCAACGAAGAAGCAATTTCGATTTCTGCGCGACTGTTGAATTGAAGTGTGAGCTGGTGCAGAAGTAGAAGCATTTTCTTTAGAGAGTCTCTTGTTTCAACTTCAGTCAGACCTCAACTGTCCGCGTGCAAGTTCCATGCGCGGCCAGCTTGATATGAGGGTGCATGCTGGCATCATTTCCGGGTGCCTCCACAGCATGGATCCCTTCCATGAGCAGATTGTTGTCTTTGGGCTCCAAACTGGCATAAAGCTGTACATTCTGGTATGACATCTGATTTTCGAGCATGGCAACCTATCGCTCCGGACTGCTTAGAAATTAGCACTTACTTCACCGTAGGGCTTCTAGTTGCCTAAATAATAATGCGAACTGGGTTCCATATACCCAATAGTTACACAGCCCAGTAACCAACTATTTAGGTAACTGGGAGCCCTAGGGTTGAGAACTTTCATTCTTATGGTGCTTGCGGCTTCCGGACGCAACGGGCTGCCACTGATCAGGGCTTGGCGCATACGGGGGGTGCCAAGAATGAAGGTGAATGATATCCATGAGGCAAAGATGATCGTATTGGGTCATATAATTGCATGCAGGGTGCCTACTTTATGACATGCCCACACTTCGCGCGCTTCGTCTGCACGTACAGGTGGAGGACCACTAGCTTGAACCCGCCTGCTGCTTAACTCCCCAGTAGAGCATCCAAAAATGCAGCTTCGCCTATGTGATCTGTATGATTCTCACCTGCTCCCCAAACTTTCCAACAAATGATGTGACTCTTGGCAAGTGAGTGCTTCTCCTGCATTCCCGAACGATGCATCCCTACGAAGTGGTCACGGCCCATGCTGATCCAAATACGAAGTGGGCCCGCGGCAGTTGCAATTTATGAAGCTCTGCAGCTGTTTTGGCTACGCAGCGGCGAGTCGCGTGTCCCCAGAACAGTGCTAGCTCTAGGCGTCGGATTGGCCGTGCCAAGTACAGCCTAAGAAGCACAACCACACACAAACATGTCAAGGATTGCCTCACGCATGGAACCTAAGCACTGACATGCTGTCGTAAGATTTGGCGCTAAGATATACTAGTTAGCCTACAGAATTCAGAACGTGGAAAATTTCCCCTTACCGTACGGTCTGAAGGGAACACGCGACAAGACTGTCCGCCTTGGCCTGACGCGGATGCTGAGGCTCAGAAGCCTGGCGCCTAATCGCGGGTGTGGTGATTACTAAAATGCAAAGGGTTTCAAGTGGGGGTTTCCCAAAATTAGGGGTACCTACTATAATGGAGAATCAAATGGAAAAGAAAATGGAAAATGAAATGGAAACTGGGTTTATATAGGGGATATAG
>CAJNIZ010015446.1:135301-147358 GCA_905231905.1 Symbiodinium pilosum
TAGACTATAGCTCATATGGAAACCTTTTTGTCATTACAGTGTGCTTTCAGACTCTTCAGACGGACAAGCTCCCGCCCTCTCATACGTTCCAACCGGCCTTGTGGTTTCTCGGAATCCGCTTGAAAAGTCGGGCTAGTACAAATTGACCTCAACGGTCGCCTGACTCCAGAGTGCCTTAAAAGGCATGCTACATGATAACTGAATATTATCCCTATGTAATCTCACTCCCGTCTGGCAAGCACAGCCAACCCCCTTTATATCAACTACCAGCGACGACAAAGTTTACGGTTCATGTTCCGCATTCTGCTCAAGGGTAGGGTTTGATAGTAGATGCTTGCCATGACTCCTAGCCCATCAACCCTCCGTTCAAGTTGCTATTAAATGCTCTTCCGCCGCCCCTCAACGGTCACATTCGGACTTGAAGTAATGGTTTGGGCTGTATCCTATAGCCTAGAGCGATAAGTTTACTTAGCCAATAGAAGAACTTTACACTTGTTGGGCTTCCTTATTTGGTCTCTATAATAAAGTTTGAACTTTTTTGGGCCTGGTCATTGGGGAAGAGAGTAAACCCATGTACCTCCAGCCAGGCAAAGTACGCGAACTTGACCTTTTCCGTTCAGCTCGTTGGGGGCCTAGCTCTGGCAGAATGGGGGGTGGCTCCGATTTTCTTATCTTTTGGGTAGTATGAGCCCCCAATTTAGAGTAAGATGATATTCTCCTTGAGGGTAAAGCATGTTATGGCAAGAGCATTACCTCACCTGGTTCAACTACTACTCATCTGGGGTAGACTCTAGCCACTGAGGGGTAAATACATACCGACCATAAACAAGAGGGGTAACCTTTTCGCTGCCAGGGAACTCAGCAGTTCCGGTACCTTCAAAAAGGTAATGCAAGAACATCACCTCAAAAAGTGGCAGCTTCTCGGTTGAAACATGTGCAGCCTGCAGGAAAAGCAAGTTCCGGAGACGTCTCAGATGTATACGGCCCCTGTTTTCAGCACTCGTACAAGCGCTGCACCGAGATCATCTTGGAATTTACAGGGATTACTAAGAGGATGTGGCTGCGTGGACCTTGGCTCACACATCCTACAAACTTACATTCTTGGGGCATAGTTTTCTGAAGGTCGAAGCCCTTTTTAATAGCTACGGCTCGCAGGGGCTAGGGAAATCCATTCGGCGCTATTGGGCTGAGGTGACAATGACGAGGAAGCAGAAGGAATGCTTCTGGGCGCCGGGCTTGGTGCTGCCAAAGCTTCGGATTCTCAATCGCCCAAGCTCCTAGAGGCCGTAAATCTAGGCTGAGGCAGGTCAGGAGCATGAAGGTGATGTTTCATCTGGCTTGGGCCTTTGTCTGCCACAGCTACAGTGCCTTGCAGGGTCTGGGACTGAGGGGTGAAGCGGTATGCCGCACGTTCATCAAAAGGGGAATCGGAAGCAGCTCTTTTGAGCCGTCAATCATATCCATTCGTTCTTCACTTCTGTCGCCCCGGTAGTCGTTAGCAGCTCACCTTTTGTCTACCAACAGTTTTGCCGGCATCCTCGCTTTCCGCTATCAGCAGTGTGGTTAGCAGTCTTCACCTTCACCATCGTCATCCCATTCGACCTTTGCGCTCTTTATCTTCGAGAAGCCGCACGTTTGGAGCTGACTTTCATTACATACATGTTGTGAAGTTGGATCCAAGGGCGGCCGACCAGCAAAAGGAAAAGTCAGCCTGTCCTACATGTCCCATGTAACTCCTATTTTCCCTCAAGCCCTGCAAGGGGCCCACTGATTTGGCAGGCCCTCTTGTGGCACTTCCATACACTAGGGGTCGTGAACTCATTGGAGCATAGTCCTTTTTATTGGGACCCCCCCTAATTGTTTGGAAACCTGCATAGATTCCCATATCAGTGACCCTTTCGAAGACTGCCAGCCTCAAACATATAATATTAGTATAGTATTGTATGTTATAGTATGTTATAATATATTACAACATATTATAGTACATTAATAGGGCTTAGGGTGTGCCCAGCCATAGGCCCCTGGCCTCGCTCCTGAGCTTCAGGGAGGGTCTGGAGTTCAGTTTAGGGCCCAGGGCTAAGGGTTCGTTACTCATCGCTAGTTAGCAGGGAATGAAGGAATGGATCCTTGTTGAAATCCCTGTATTATCCGCAACAATAATGTAGTAGTTTCCATGTTCTTCTCCATTCCTTCATTCCCTGCTTCAATTTCATGTGCCATGTTCGTTCCACTTTCATTCCGCATTGGGCTGATATTCCCATATAGACCCCTTTAGACATGTTACGGTATACAATTCTATATAAGCTCTCTACCTAAAATATGAGAATATCCCCCATTATCGGTGGGGGATTCCCAAGCCTTGTCTCTAATTTTGGGAAACCTCCTATGAGTTATAGTCTGAACTCCTAGTATATCCCTTAATAGCCCCTAGAATACTCCCTTATTTCATCCTCTATGTAACCCCCTCTAAGGAGTTTAGATTATGGCTCATAAAGGTTAGGGCGCAGAGCCCTAAACCCTAAACCCTAAAGAGCCTGGGCTGGCGTCCCAAGGCTTCTATCCTCGGGATCTCGATCCGCGGCGGGCGCTACGAGGCTTTCGGATCGGGTGCTCCTATGAACTGTAGGGTTTGGGGTTTAGGGTTTAGGGTTTAGGGAGTCTAAACACCTGAAAGGCTGGTCTTAAAGGGAGTATATGGGAGACCGTTATAGGGCTATGAAGGGGGATACTAGGAGTTTAGACTATAGCTCATATGAGCAGGGGACGGGGGGTTGTCAAAGTTATGGTTCCTTTGAAGATTTCCATTCCAGAGTGGCCCCTACCCCAAATAGGGTGGGTTTAGAGTTTAGGGTTTAGGGTTTAGGCCCAGCATTTTCGACAGCCTTCCAGATGCGGCCCCAAAAAGACATGCAGAAGTTGTTGCCACACAGTCCGATTGGGATCCGATAGTTTGAGAAGCCCCAATGTAGGAATAGTATAAATTAGAGTATTTAACAAGTAATACTGGTAATTATAATGTGGTTTTAGGGGAAAGTCGGCCGGCTCATAGACGGGAAACCTGAGGGACAAGTTGATGGAACAATGCTCCGCATGCACGCCTCATAACCCAGACCCATGATTTGTAAACCCCCTCCCCTTGGTAGGGAGTTTCATGGGGATCCTAGTATTAAGGCCCTTCAAAGGACGAGGTTTATTAATCAGTGGTCTACATTAGCATGGAGCTACTTCATAATCATGGACTTATCTAGAGTCTCTGTTTATGGGTGCATTTATTTCTGTAGGTATGGTGCACATATGAAGAACATATACTTTCCTGCGTTTATATGAGTAGACTGGGGGGGTATTTTCAACCATACCCTAAACCCTGAACACAGACACTTCTTGGGAAGCATTGTGGAAAATATTCGTGCTGGTGTTTTTTTTTTGCCAGGGGCTCCTGAGCTGCCCATGAGGAAGTTGATTTGGGGTTTAGTGTTTAGCGGCTTATAGGGTTTAGGGGTTTGGGGTCAAAAGTTGGAATGATGTAGCACTTGAATTTTCGGGCATCGGATGGTATAATTACGTAAGTTTTGACTATAGGAGCCATCTCTGCTCTGACTCGCTTTGGCGAAAGACAGCCCGAATAGCCGACCCGCGATCTACACCCTCCATACTACATACTGCAGGTCATCAAACTGGGGCATCTAGACTCTGTTGTTGGGTATTTTGGGTTTGGACTTGAAGAACCCTAAAGCAAGCTACATCTGAGCCGAGCATGGCTACAGCCAAACTTCCAAAGCAGGCTTGATCACCCGGGCGCGCACCAAGCAGGAGAAGGCAAATGCTGAGGCTCCGTCGGGCCTGCGATTTAGAGGTTAGGGTTTAGGGTTTGAGGTTTCGGGGTTGAGGGTTCTGCAAGGCAATTACCATCATTGCCGTTGGTAGCCCCTCATGGCTCATAGAAATGTTAATGGACTACATTCAGCCTTCTCAGTTCCCCCCGAAGGACGCGGAAAAGTGTCTTAGACTCGTAGATGTGTCAGGCTCGGCTTGAGGAGGTCATGGCCCACATTCACCAGCAACGGGCTCAGCAGCAGATGCCACTATTTGTTTCTGAGCCATAAGTTCAGGCTTTAACGGAGCATGACCGAATTTTGAAAGGTTTGACGGGATGGTTTTTATGGTAATAGCATTTGCGAGGGCTGTTTTTTTGCTTGCCTGCTGCACGGTAAGGCCAGGCTGGCAAAAAATGATGTAGCAAAAATGCCTTTGGGACTACGTTTAGGGCTTTGGGGCCATTATTTTACCGACTTGTTGGAGTCCAGGAACTCCTTAAAGGGGGTTGTATAGGGGATTTTATAGGAGAGTATTTCAGGGGTTATTCAGGGAGATACTAGGAGTTTAGACTATAACCCCTATAATCCCCCACAGAACCCTGTATATAGCAGTTTCCGTGTCATTCTCCATTTGATTCTCCATGATTAAGGGGAATACTAGGAGTGTAGACCCCTGCTTTGCCATTTGATTCAATGTGCCATCTTAAGACGCAGCAGAAATATTTGCTGCGCCAATGTGGGTTTAGCTTGAAATTTTTGTTGAGTTGCAGACTACTGGCCGGGCTACGTATGACCCTGGGGCCAAATTCAACAGCAGGAAATCTCAAGCCTGACCGTAGCAAGGCCTAGATGCCCTGGAATGGGAATCTTCACAGAACTAGCCTGCCTACCTACATGCGCCACAACAAGGAGGTTCTGATCATAATGATTCAGAGGATGATCCATAATTCAGAAGGCCCTCCAAATGTGGTATACACTGGGGTTCTCTTTTGGGGAGTCCCCGTATCAAGGATTGTGGTTTTTGGGTGTATATGGGGGGGACCGAAGTCTAGATGGAACACACAGCCACAGGCTGGAAACTCACCATGTGAACAACAGAAACAACAGATTTGTTACAACGCACCACCTGCGCCCAAGATAAATAGACCATGCCACAGCTGTCCGCTGCTTCCGAGCCCTTCTCCATGTTTAAGGCACGATTTCCATGTACGTGACTGGCAGAAATTGGCACAGTGTGTGCTGACACCAACCCCAAGCCCTTGTAGAGGTTTGCTTGTGTGGGGGCTGGGCGCAGGAAACTTGGAAAGTTAGTTGATGGAAAAGGAGACTCTACGGATGGTGATGAACGCCCAGCGTATGGCCATATCTTGGAGAATTTGACTCATAAGTTGCACCCGGCTTTAGTCGGTCACTCTCTACAAAATGTCAAGTTACCGGAGCTGAAACAGTGTACCTACCTTGCGGCAAATCCGATCTAACTTCAGGACTTGCTCCATAAACATGTTGCAGGATTCATCAACAATATTTTGAATTGCTGAGCCTGCCTAGAAGTCATGCATTGAGTTTTTCAAAGCAGCGTCTCGGAATCCAAGCTTACTGGAAGTCTCAAGCTTAGCTTTGCAAGCTCTACTTGGAGGGTCAGTGGACTTAGTAAGTAGGCTAATCATGGGGATAATTCGGTTACTATATGGGTTATAGGCCTTATCAACCTACTTGCTACGTGCCCCTGACCTGGCAAGTAGCAAAAGATTTGTTTGTGATGCGCCGGACACCCTCCCCGCAGCTTTGCCTTCAGTTTTTGCTCTGGAGCTCCTGTTCAGAAACCTACTGTTGATGGATGAAATCTTGCACCACCTAGGGGCCTTAAAGCACTGTAATTCCTAGGACTTTAGGGACTTAAGGTGGTGCAAAATTCCCTCCATCAACAGTATCTACCACCCCGGTTAGGCCCCAGAAGGAGCCGCAACTATGATGATCACGAGGCCCCAGGACCTGTACATATGCAACTAAAGGGGAGCTATATGAAAGGACAGAGTTGCTGCAGAAGTGTTGCTAGTCTCCTATATCTAGATTCTTAGCTTCTCAGAGACTAGCAGTTCCTATAGCCTAAATCCTACACCTAATCCCTAAACCCTAAATCCTAAACCCTATTCCCTAAACCCTAAATCCTAAACCCACTAATCCCTAAATCCTAAATCCTAAACCCTAAATCCTATGAGGTTGCCCCTGGACAACATTATGCAAGTTCAGCCGCGCTCTTAGCCTTGCTTGTATCCGGACAAAAAGGGAGCTCAAGGATCCAAAGCCACAAGCAAAGCAGTGGATCATTTGTAGATATAGTCTCTTTAAAGTAGATAGAATATGGGGGTGTTATAGTGGGATAATAGAAAAGAAAATGGAAACTACTATTTAGGCAAGCAAAGCAGTAGATGATTTAGTAGCGTCCTAATATAGGGGACCCTAGTGTAGACCCTGAAATACTATAGTCCTTAGTATGGGGACCCCCCAAAATGGTACCCCTAATTTTGGGAAACCCCCATTTGTAGATAGACCGGGTGGGAGTTGAGGACTACGACTTGCCGGCGTGTGCTCAGTAACTCCCCGCAGTAGCCTGAATAGAGCTGGCATTGACTTCGATGCCAGATGCAGATGGGAGCGAGTTATGATGTGATTAGCGAGTGTTGGATGCAATCTACTTGAATGCTTTTTTACCTTGCCATGAACACTATACCCTGATTGGCACCAATAATACATAACGCATCATAGGCTTCTCTTTGGGGTGTAGCCGTCGTAAACAACGTAGCAGTCGTAGCCACTAAGGCTACTACTACTGACCCTTGGTCGTAGCTAGTATTCAGTAGTCAATAGCAGTAGCAGCAGCAGCTGCAGAAGCTGCAGAAGCAGCGAAGGCAGTGATCACCTGGCGACCCCCAGCCACAAAGTCCCCTGCTGACCGGAGAGCCTATGAACGCTGACCTCTGCATCCAAGTTCTGTGTCCCAGTTCAAGTGAATACCACTCAAGCTAATGCGATGTGTAGCGACGACACGATAAATTCCCAAGACACAGACGTCATCACCTGAGCAGCTTCAGAAAACAACGGCACACAAATCACGAAGCCCCCAAAGCCTCAAGCCCTTCAACTGTTGAACACCTTGAACCCTAATAGCCCTAGAGGCCCTCGAGCCAACATGAATCCAAAAGCGAGAAACCCTACACCATCCTACACCCTAAACTCTTGGAGCCAAGGCGAAGTCTTTCTTCTCTTCTGGAGGCCATGCGTATAGGCGAGGAAGTGGGTGCCGGCCCCAGGATTTTGTTTTTCAGTTCAGGGTTTAGGATTGGGTTTAGGGTTTAGGATTCAGGGTTCAGGGCATAGCCGCGGGTTTTCAGGGCTAGTTGGGGCGTTTTCAAAATGCGGACCTCTTAGAAACCTAGGGGTATGAGGATAAGGTGGTCCTATAGGGGATTATGAAAGGATCATAAGGATACCGCTGGGAAAGAGCTAACTTGACGGTAGTAACAACCTGCTATGGTTCCCGCTCATCAGTAGAAACATTCTGAAGGGATAATCCGGTGGATTTCTGATACATGTTTGGCACAAACTTAGTGGCGCTTAAGATGTTACTGGTAAGGGGCTAGGGGATAGTTCATGATCGTAACTTGGGCTATTCCCGACCTAGCTTCTGAACAGATCGTAGGGGTTGGGCTGAAGCCCAAAGGGTCCAAAGTCCCTATATGGTACAATGTATGGTTTCTGTAGTAGTAATTTCCCTTATGGTTTGGGTAAGTATTTCCCATATGGGTACTTAAGATCTTTGGGGAACAGCCTCGGAGGTGTGGATTCGCTTTGAGACAGCTTTCCTATGAACGGATGTTGCTTGATCGCTGGGTGCCAGGAACCGTAGGGGTAGCGACAGTTGCAGGATGCAGACGCAAATAATTCCACGGGTTGATACTCAAAATCTGCAGGACCCTACCTTACGCCTTGGGAGTTATGCTATTCATTCTAGTAGTAGATGCAGGTTATGCAGGATTTGTAGTATCAAAAAAACATACTTAGCTAACTTTTCTCCTTGGGACTTAGCTTGGACCTTAAACCCTCAACTTTTTGGGATTCCGTTATATTCCTTTTATACGTAAGTAAAGGTTAACCCTCAGTAGGGGTCCTAAGTACCCTAAACCCTAAATCCTAAACCCTAAACCCCTACATAAACCCTATATAACCCCATAATATAGTAGTTTCCATTTTCTTTTCCATTAACCCTTAGTAGGGGTCCTAAGTGCCAAGTAGTTTTGTGACTCTTCAATCTGGTTGCATTCAGGCGCATCCCCTGTCCTCATGTTTGCGGCGGAGGACATGGCATGCAAGGGGTTTGCCAAACGGGGATTATGTAGTCCCCAGTCCAATAGGGCAACCCTAAACGGTAAATCTCTCAGCTTCTGCTTCTGATCCTGCAGCTGGCTGGCTTTGTTGGAATGACGAATGGTGCCTGCTGAGTCCGATGCGCGTGCCTAAATCTCTCAGCTCTAACCCTGCTAATCCATACCATGTTCTAATGGTCTAGAATCCCGATATGATATATCCACCCCCCCCAGACATTTGCAGTCCAACGCACGAACGATCATTGGGGTTTTGGGTTCAGGGAGCTCCCATATGCATGGTTCATGTAGACGAGGCGCGTTCTGTTTCAGTAAGCGACAATCACTGAAAGGATTGGTTCAGATTCAGCGTCAGTACTGTGAGACCTTAAGATCGACATGCTAAAGACTTCAAAGTTCAGCTTCAGGAACGAACTCAGGGCATTTTGCAATGCCTGCTGATGACAAGGAAGCGCGTGCAAGTGGATTCTTCGCAAGCCGGCAAAATTATCAACCACCAGGTCATTTTTTGGGCGGACGTGATTTCAGTGGCTGGCGCCAAGAAAAACGATTGGGGAGTCAGAGTAAAACGACAACCATGACAGGTGCTGGGTAGTCCTTCATTTGAAGAAAAAAGCGAGATATTGAACACCAACCAGTGATACTCGTACCACGACCTCTCCACTCGCACATCCAGTAGCTAGGAATTTCGACCGTGGCTCATATGTCTCGGAGCAGGGTGCCACCAGATGAGCCATGTCTCAGATGGGCCACATACATCACTCATGTATTGCATGTATTGTTATATGTATTTTTAACCTCCATGTGCACTTCCCCTTAAACACAATGGTATGATATTGGTTGAGGAAATGGCAATGAACCACGGCAAACTTCAAGCCTGCCTTCTTGCAACCAGTTCCAATTTGAATTTATACGAGACGCTGGACATCTCAACCAATCTGTTTCGGGGCTTACGGCTTGTAGGATTTAGGTTTTGTGTCATCCTTAGGGCCCCTACTTGAAGAAGCCACCCTCGAAGTCAGGGGACATGGCCCACCTGCCAAAGAGGGCTACTCCCAAAGTAGCGCAAGCATATCCCCCGTTCTTATGATTAAGCAACGGCTACGACAGGTACTAAGATTAGAGCTTGCTATTGCAGTTAGCACTTTGTTTCAAGGTTTTGCATGTGCGGCTTTGCAAGTACGGGCTCTAGAACGCATATTTGCAGATGAGGACAGCGTGTAACTGTTTTGTGCAGATGAGGAGCAAAAGGCTTAAGTCGCAATCCCTGAGCCCAAGCCGCGGCACCCCAGATTTCCGAGTAAAACCTAGCTGACTCGCCCACAAGCCAGCATAGTACTCATACGGTATTTGGATTGCTAGTATATCTTGGGCCCTTGTAATGGTCTGACAGACGTTCAGAGCAACATTTGGTTGAGGAAATTTCAGGCGGGCAGTTTCCCCCATCTAAGCCCTACATAGCCGTTACATAGTCCTAGGCTCCCCATATAAACCTTGTATAAGCCTCATGTACTTGGAGGGTCAGAGGGACTTAGTAAGTAGGTTAATAGCCCCTATAACCCATACAGTAACCCCAGTATCCCCTTCACTAGCCTACTTACTAAGCCCCCTGACCCTCCGAGTAAGGGTACCACATGGAACTACCCAGGTAGACTCGCCACCCAGAGACCAAATTCGACCGTAAATTCAGGAGCTCTCCCGAGACCTCCAGAACCGAAAGGCGCGCAAGCACTTCAAATTAACCAGCGGGACCTAAACTAAAGTAGTTTCCATGTTCTTTTCCATTATCCTTGTATAATGCCCATATACTACAGTAGTTTCCATGTTCTTTTGCATTATCCCCATATAACCCCAATATAACCCTAATATTACCCCAATGGGTACCTATATCCCATATAGGGTTCATGGCCTTCAGTCCTGTCTTTGAAAGGCATTCATGAAAAGTGTAGGAAGAAGGGTAAGCAATGAGTCGTCCTTACGTCAGTAGCTGGAGATCCTACGTCACTATAACGATGGCGCACAGATGTAGCCTTGGATTAGAATTGACTTTTAATCATAGTGATTTTGATCTCCAGGTAGAACGGGGGCAACACAAGGGCAAGGATCATGTTTTTGGCTTTGGATGATCTACTTGCCCTAGAGTGATTGTAGAACTGGGGTGCCAATTGGTGGCCTTCGTGTAGTCTGAAAAAAACCGAGTACAAAGGAGCTTCAGACACAAGCATGTACTGTCTGTTATTTCTTACAGGTAAAAGGTTAGATTGTTCTCAGTAGGGAAGAAAGGAATAAAATCTCTATGTCTTCCCATATAGTATAAACCCTTATTCCCGAGTAAGAACCAGTAAGTTAAAGGTTGGATTTATCACTTCTGTGTCTTGGTGAGGCAAATCAGAACAGACAAGCCGGTCGTTTGCAAGAGATGTCAACCCTAGACCCCAAATCCTAAAACCCTAAACCCCAAATCCTAAAACCTTAAACCCTAGCCCCTAATCATTACCTGCAAGTCCGTGTTTAATGAGCCCTGCAGCTTGCTTTTGGTGAGCCCTACTTGAATCAGCCTCACAGTGCTCTTTATAGTGATTGTCTTAGTCTTATATAGGGATAATGGAAAAGAAAATGGAAACTACTATAGGGTTTAGGGTTTAGGGGATATTCTAGGGTTTAAGGGTTTAGTAGGAAATATGTGAATATTATACGTGTGTATGTACATTTTCCCTACTAACAACCAGTAAGTCAGTAAGTTCAAGTGCTTGTTCCAGGGTCACGCACGCGTTTGGGTCTACGAAGGTTGTGTCTTCTCGGATGGGACACATCCGAGGCTCTCGCACCAAGAATTCGTTCTTTACAGCCGTCCGACCCTTTGAATTAATTTGTCCTTGCCTTTAGTATGGCGATTCTTGACTTTTTAGGGAGTTCTTCCAGTTTTATTCAATTCCATTTTGCAGGTAAGACTAGAGGGCAAGTCAGTCTTTCAGAGAACCGTTTTCATCCCAGGACATCTATTCAAGAGATAAGTTCAGCAAGGCTGGGCATTGGCTACGTAGTCAATATATCTTCCAGCCCCGGTATAAGAACAGTCATGCTAGCTGATTCCAAGCTAGCTATGTAGACTAAAAACCCAAGGTTCCCCACACTCGCCCCACACCCTGAGCTCCTGCTCAAGTAGACGTGGCGCAACCAAAAGGAGCAAAAGTATGCAACCTGCTGAGATTCGGATAGCCATGCCCAGGCACGTTATGATGACTTCCATGCCGAGAGGCAAGCCCAAATCAAGCGACAGTTTTCTGGGAGGTGCAGACAAAATTAGAGATATTGCAGGGACCGCAGACTATCCAGCTAGGGTTTGGGTAGACACACACTTGTCTCTCTTCGGCTTTTGATATTACGATTTGCTGCTGAGGAAAGGAAAACAGTGTATCACGGACCATGTGTCACCTTACCATGCCCGTATTCTTGCTGCAGGTAGAGCCTGCGCCGCATCTAGAATTTGTAGCCCACCTGCCCAATTATCCAGCTCGCATGTACGACTATAGATTTCCCACAGATAGAGGTTCAGGAATTCGCATTTCTTTTTGGGATGTCAGGGCTTTGGCCTAGTGGTGATCGATCTTGCATGGAATATGAGATTCACTACTGTGAGTTTTCCTGGCTGCATGTTCTGACCCACTCGGAAGGTAAGCATATGGGTAGTTCCCAAGATTAGGGTCCCATCTTGGTACACCTAAATATCAGGTGCCGTAATGTAATCTATAACAAGCAGGGAGCCATATTTTAATCTTGAGAAGAAACCACATTCAGGAGACCTCGGGTTATCATTATACCTTCGTACCCCACAAGCCACCACCTATAGTCCCCCTTAA